>JABCKI010000141.1:0-32649 GCA_018282025.1 Sphagnurus paluster | reverse complement strand
AGGCTCAACATCATTGAATATCATCAGCTTATTGGCGTGCTGGGGAGTATGGTCTACAAAGCACTGTTCCAGGATTTCGTGAATGCTGGCCTCACGAATATTCAAGTTAACATGTACAAGTTGTCACCTTCAATTTATTAATTGAATCCCTAATTTATTTTAAGTGATTGGTTCATTCTAACACTATCTTTAATTCAAAAATTGCCCACATGCACTTACAAGCCATTAATTTACTGAACCTCGAGTGCAGTGCGCAACGAGAAACACTTCTTAATAAGGAAACTGATCACGCCATCGTCACGCCTTGTCGTTCTCTTCTCGGCGACAAAAGTCATGTCGGAAGGAGAAAAGGTCATGACCCCCCGTCAGACCCCGACAAGGCCATCACTGCTTATTGACGAATCAATCACTAGACGAAGGGACGTCTTCCAATCTGATCACGGCTTTCTGCCTGACATCCCACCCTAATGTTGTCCATTACCTCCATAGAAATAAAGTTTTTTTTTTTTTTTGATTTATGTGTATTTCTGAAATGTAATCTCTGATCTTCATTTGGCTACAGAATTCAGTCAGCATTGCCAATAAGACCCAGCAAGGGAACTTATCAATGGATCAGTCACGAGTCAAGCCTTACAGGAGATGCAGGTAGTTGTAATGACATCTGACAGGTCGTCACAAGTCCAAGACAAACCCCCAATTGTCCATGAGGCCCATCACAGACATGGGAATTATAGGCGGTGCTGGACTATTGTTTTTTCGAAGCATCCTGACCGGCGGCGGGTTTCGTGGGCGCGATATGGAGTTGCGCGCATCAGAAGGAACGAAAACAACAAGTTGAACAAGGTAATTGGGTCACGGATGATCCTTGAACGTAGCTCCTTGCGGAAACACAAAGTCCAGAAGGGACAGGTGTCTGCGATAGATCGCGACGGAAATAAAGCGAAGGTTGGATGCCAATGGTTATTGTTCAAGGAGGAGGGAATACAAGGACGGTGGAGAGGAAGGGACGCGGTGATTGCCGCGCGCACGTGGTCCAATTGTCCTTTGTTCGTCTGGGGATCCCTTTTGTCTGCCTCGCGACAACTAGCGTGTTGGACGGGAGGACTTTTTCCATAATGCCATTACGAATTCATTGTCGCGTTTTGACCGCTTTCCTATAAGACCCTGCCCGCTGCCGTCTTCCATTCCTCACCGGGCTCGGCTCACTCTCTCCAGTCCCACTAATCACCAGCTCCATTTCATTTTACAGGTCACTCTTTCTATCTCGCCTCGTCCCCCCCCGTTAGGTTTGCCTCCGCCGATCCTGATCCCTCTCCTTAAAAGCTCACACAATCTTCTACTAGATCCATCTTGACGAGCCCTCTGCTCAACGTCTTCCTCTCTATCTCTCGCCAGACTTGCCCCAGTCCCCGCATCGCATCTTGTTTCGCAGGTCGATTCATCCTTCGCTCTCAACGCCCCAACTTTCTCCCCATCACATTTCACGTTGTCTCTAACGCTATATACAATGACTTCTACCTCTGCCAACCTTTCCCTTGACGTCACTCTTGACCAGGTCATCCGATACCTCGTGAGCCCTCTACGCATTCGCATGGCCCATGCCCCCGTCACAATCAACCTTCTGGAGCTTTGCCTTCGTGCCAACCTGCACGCATACTACGGGCCAACATGGGACGTCAAGGATCCCCTCCGCAATGCCGGCCGCCGCTGTCTCACTCTTTCTCCTTTCCACCTCCCACCAGGCCCCATTCGCAAGGCATCTGACTCCGCAGGCGTGCAATGGTCCGACTGGATCGCCGCACTTGGTAATCAGGAGTTCGATCTCCTTGCTGACCCTGGCGTCGTGTCCATTCACCGTGGCCCTAAGAACATGCGACATGCCCAACCCATCACAATCTGGCGCAACGGCGTCTTCCAATGCGAGCAACCATTGGTCAAAGCCCAATCCAAGACCCTAGCTCAACAGCTCCTTGAGGAGGACCAGGGCGAGTACGATCAGCTTTTCTCGTTGATCTCCGACCAGATCAATGCCCCTACATGGACACCCCTCTATGACACCTTCCCGATCCCAGTTCGTTCATACTCCCCTCTCCCCGCCCTCTACGAGCACTCGCGATCTAGTTCACGCTCGTCCAACTCGAGCTCGACCTTCTCTTCCTGCGCTCCCTCTTCTAGGACTTCTAGCACTACGTCCAGCGCTCCGGCTTCTGCTAAGCCCAAGCAATCCCGCCGCGAGAGGGCGAGACAGGCTAATATCTTTGTTGATAAATCCAAGCGAGAAGTGACGCCTTATGATGGTGGCAAGACCACTGTTCTGACAGGCGGTGTCATGCTCGGTGGCGCCCGCCTCCATGCCCGCAAGCCCGCTAAGGCAACGAGGCCTACAAGTGCAGCCGCCGCTAGCTGGCGATCAACATCTGCATAACCTCTTTACGTGATACTAGTTATCCTTGCAACGTTTTCGACACGACGACCTCCGACGTGCTTCATTCTTATTCTCTTCGACGCACATTCACGAAACCAAACACACATTTCCACGACACATCAAGGACACTGCCTGCCTCTTACCACGTATTATACACACCCTGCATCGCCTATATTTTTAAATCCTCGCATTGTTTCCGATACCATCCGATTTGTAGCATTTTCTTCTACCCGCGTTTCTAGGCCGCATGTTACGGCTACTAAGACTCGATTAATCCTTTCTTTTGCGTTTACGCCTCCTGCCATACTCACATTCACACACATACTCTCTCACACACCTGCCTCCGTATGTTGTACCTCCTTTTCCCCTTCATCTATGGTTTGGCCTGCTTGGCCCTGGTGTATCACAAAGATAGTACTCATCCTAAGTAGAGCTCTGGATATCCGATCTGCTTCCTATCATGACATCTCTCATGTATGGGCGGATTTGCCATTTTGTTAGTCTGTTAGAGTCTATGAATGACTACTACTACAACCCACACTTGAATATATAATAATAAATAATAAAAATAAAAATAAAAATAAATAAATAAAATAAAAAACCAAACGCAATTTCACGCAGTAATCACCACTTCCCGGATCATTACTTAACTTGGCAATTCCCAGAGACCTGGTGTGGCGCGCTGGAAATTACCGTATCCTACCGTGACTTGAGTGTACTGATATAAATGTAGGTTTAAATAAAACGGCTCGGATTTTAGTGGACAGAACGGCGTGGCTCGAGGATGCAAGAAATGACAGTAATGTCGCGTCATCGTGCACCAGCTTCAGTGGAGCCCGCGAATCCCAACCTAGCCCCGCAGACTCGGAAGATTCTAGAACATTGCAAGAGACACTATCTCTTCTGAGGCCTCTCAACACTATGGCTTAGACGGGCGGCCGCCGTATATGAATCTGCGTCACCGCCCCAACCCTCCTAACTAGACATTAAGAATCAAATCGACGGCCTATTTATGAAATCAATGGAACTGCATAGTCTATTTGTATCTTTGACGGCAACTTGACGGATCGGAAGGGGTGTTTTGACTCCGCTGCTCGGATTGGATAACAGACGTCATGGAGCTCGATAGCTGTCTTTTTAATGATTATGTCTTGTTTATAAACCCCATATTTTATAGCCATCTCGCTCCTCAAACCCACCCTCTTCACTCGACAATAGTTCACAATGGCCGCGCTAACAGTCGAGCAACAAAAGCAGGAATACTCGAAGCAGCTTGCGGCGTACACCTTTCGCCAGTGGAATACTGTCCGGCACATCCCACTACCAGACAAATATAAGGCGGCCGAGATCAGCCGCAACTCCCCCGCGGCGCAGATACTGGACACAGACGAAATAAACGAAAGGAGTCCCCATATCGCCCGCGGTGAGTTCTCAAATGCTTTGATCTATACAATGAATTGTAGGTTTGAAAGTGACTGTAGGTAGAAGTGGTCAAGCAACCCCTACAGCACGTGTGAGAAATGCATCGAAGGATCGGTGAAAGAAGAATTCGGAGCTCAGCGAATGGATCTCTGTGTATGTGTAAAATCTAATTGGTCATAAATTCTAATGTAATTATCCCCCAGATTTCATTCAAAGAGAGCCGAGATAGTGAACTGAACTCGCTGCATTCCTTACCATACGCAAACTTTAGTTTTCTTGTTTTTAAATTGTAGCCATTTAGTACGCATTCCAAACGCATTCCATTACCACAGACTCTTCTGTATTATGATATCTTCCACATAAAAAATTTCGCACGTAGTTCAATAAATCACCATGAAAGACGAACAGAGAATCGAGTGGTGAGCAGTCGGTGGCGCGCGAAGAGACGCGGTCCAGTCGGTCCGGCGTTGCTTTTCAAATTCGCTGCGCCGGTTCGCCACACATTCACATTCTCTCATCATGGTATGCACGCCCTCAAAAATATTCGAGGCTATCAGCAATCAAAGGCACGCATGCCTACATTGTTCGCAACGCCAAAGAATGCACCAGCGGTGTTGAACGGATTCCAGTTGCCAACCCACTGGAGCTTGCTCTTGACTTTTGCTCGCCAGAACATGAAAGCGAGGTTGTCCAGTTGAAGTTGAGAGGGTTTACTCGGACCCATTTTATGACGACACCCAAGGATCGCAATAGTGGTCAGCAGGGGACTTGTTTGCCTTCTCGTGACAGGGAGTAATCCAACCTTCGACAGAACTTCTATCGACGTCAAATGTGGAGAGTGGAAACAACCCAAATGTCAAAATACGTATTGAATTATTTGAAGGAACGTTGAGGAGTTTGGAGTAGTCGAAACTTCTAATGCACAACGTACATGACACAACTCAAATGCGTATACCTTCTACTTTCTGATTAAACATCTCAACGTTGAGTTCGCCGCCTTTCGCGATTCTAATGTAACCATCTGCGATAGCCTCTAATTTGGCAGAAATCTCTCGTCCGTCGACCAATTCTGGAAGACCTAGTGCTTTGCTATATTCGTTTGATATCAAGAAGGCCAGCGAGATTTCGTTGTTATTAGTCAAAGTAAAGAGTCCGGTAAAGAGGCCTGAAGAAAATTTGACATTCACCTGTCCACTTATTGTCACCGAGAAACGCATGTCATGAGTGCATATTCCAGGATGGAAAGATGTCCTGGGTGAATAGTACTTTTAACAAGAGCGTATGAGAGCGCTGCTGCCATATATGACGGAGGTCTCTCTGGTTCATAGCATGCGACGTCTCTGGACCCGAGCAGCAAATATATTGGATGGTTCCGAGTGGACAGAATCCGGGGAGAAAATAGCACGAGATATCGTGATGATGGAATCTCAGATCAGATCGCCTTGATAAAGTCCCCAAGTTTTCGACAAACCGCCATATACACTTGACCGCTTCCCCATTGTTTAGCGCGATGTTTGCCGTCATTCGCCTTCGACAATCCGCTCGCCTCTCTCGGACGCTTGCTACCCATGCCTCAGGTGCTCGTTCCCCCAGGACTCCTGCCAAGAAATGGGCGAGGGATGAAATTCAATCCATCTACGATACCCCACTCCTCGACTTGGTCTTCCGTGCTGCAACCGTTCATCGCGAGAGCCACGATCCCAGCAAGATTCAGCTTTGTACTCTCATGAATATCAAGAGTAGGTCTTGTGCACCGCTTTAACTCCGTCTCTGTTGATCCGACCTCTTTACAGCCGGCGGGTGCTCTGAGGATTGTATGTGATCTTTTGACATCTTTCTACGTCAAACATTGAACATCATCCAGGCTCCTACTGTTCACAATCATCACGCTACGATACCGCTACCAAGGCTTCTCGTCTCGTTCAGATCGAACCCGTGCTCGAGGCTGCTAGGAAAGCCAAGGCGAACGGAAGCACTCGTTTTTGTATGGGAGCGGCATGGAGAGATTTGGCCGGCCGCAAGAGTGGCTTTGAACGCATTCTCGAAATGGTTCGTGAGGTCCGCGGTATGGGAATGGAAGTCTGCACGACCCTCGGAATGCTCTCTCCCGAACAGGCACGGCAGTTGAAGGAAGCGTGAGTGCCTCTCTGTTATCAGTGACAACACGCTGATCCAAAATTTCAGCGGCCTGACCGCTTATAACCACAATCTCGATACGTCTCGTGAATTTTACCCCCAAGTATGTCAACCCCAATGAGAACTTGGTATTATTTTGCTCACGGATGCCTCTAAAAAGGTCATCACCACCCGATCGTACGATGAGAGGTTGGACACGATCAGCGCTGTGCGCGATGCTGGGATCAGTGTATGCTCTGGTGGTATCCTCGGACTGGGAGAATCGGACGAAGACCGCGTCGGCTTGATTTGGGAGGTTTCGAAGTACGTCAGAATTTTCTACAACAGGATATCTGTGGTTCTGATTTCTCTTTCCAGCATGCCGGAACATCCTGAATCTTTTCCTGTCAATGCGCTTGTTCCGATTGCTGGGACACCCCTGGAAAAAAACGAGGTTGGTGTAATCTATTTCTCGGATTACGACTCGGGGATTTATTCTTGATTAGGTTGTTCCTTACCATACACTTATTCGTACGATCGCAACCGCTCGGATCGTATTGCCCTCCACAATTATTCGTCTTGCTGCTGGAAGAAACACCCTTGCCGAATCCGAGCAAGCAATGTGTTTTATGGCCGGCGCGAACGCCGTGTTCACCGGGGAGCAGATGTTGACTACTCCGTGTAAGATGTCGTGGCCTTTCTCTTTCGGCATTCATCCTGACTATATCACTATTTTTTAGGTTCGCCATGGGATGAGGTTAGTTTGGTTATCCTTTTCTCTTTCTCTTTCTTTCCATCAGCTAACACATGCGATCCTATCAGGACAAAGCGATGATGGGTCGATGGGGCCTCGAGGGTATGCAGAGCTTTGAGCAATCTAGCGTTGCAAATAAAGAGGGATCTAGACTAGATGCTGCTCCAGACAAGACCAAATCCAACACCGTTGAGGTTTGATTACTGTGTCCTTCGTCCTCATACGGCAGGGTCTTGTGGTACTGTTCACCGCGTTTTGTTTTAGGAATAGGAAGCATTAGTTGAATGTACAATAAAATATAAATAGATGTAAGGCTTATTTATCTATACATATTGAACTCAAGATTGCTCTGAGATTTTTCTAGTACTTGGATGGTCGCCTTCCCCGCTCATCTTATTGTAAGAATTTGTAGGCACTCTTGCGTGCGTCTCTTCGCTATGCGTCTAACCGGACAGACTATAGTATCTAGCACGCCACATACAGAGGTTATTCGGTGCCGACTGACAGAATTTCATGAGAGTCCTGTTTAAATCAATTCAAAAAAAAAAAACTCTTGAAAAAAACTCGAAGTGGGTACCGTGCCGGGAGTGCCGATATCTCCCCTCCACAGTATTTTGTGCTTAAATCGCCCCCGGAATGAAGGCGAAAGGGTGAGTCTTTTCTTGGGTCACTGATGAGCCGAAATACGTATATGCCAAGCGCCTTCTCTGCCGCACCCTTTAGTTTTTGTCTCTTGTCAGTCTCACAGTACTTCTTGCACGCCAAACTGTCAATAGACGAAGTGATTTAGAATCTGCTTTATCTCTTGTCGTCATCCCTCACCTCAGATCTCGAATTCTGCTCAGAATTGCTGGAGACTTGGTTATTGGTATAATGCTAATCATTCCGAGTTAGCGGGTCATTGGTCAACTTTGTGGCACCCCTCAATAATTCCTATAGTGGTCAGTCGCATTTTCTATGAATTACTTCTACACTTCACGTCAGTGCGTGAGGAGGCACTCTTCTATTGTAACGTGAGATTCTGTCTGTCTTGGATAAAAGTGCTCCTTCAACGCCTAAAGTCAAATACTTCAGCCTGTTGCCGATGCATGCATCCGTCCTACCCCTCAACGTTTGCTCCGTTCGATCATGATCGTTATGGTCGGTCCACCTTGCGACACCCAGTGCACAATTATCAGCACGATTCTGCCGGCATCACATCACACCCATCCAATCTCCACTGGACACAGGAGCACGTACAGGTCTTTTTCACCCGCACCTTTAATCACAAAACTGATATTCTACTAGAAAATATCTCGCGGTCGCGGTGGTGGTCGTTTATATAGGCACCGTCGAATTCTACCATCGCGTTCACAGAGTACCCATGGTAGCGTACGTCCAAAGAAGATAATGATGAAGTTGTTCCAAGTCGACTTATTCCCTGATAGCCGTGTCTCTATAGTCGATTATCGAGGACGTGCAATATTAGATACCTATGTGCGCCCTACGTGAGTGTAAGGACGTGTCCCTAATTATGTGTGCTCAGCGAATTTTTACAGCCACCGTATAGAAGACTATAGACCACAAGAAACCGGTCTTCAGCACTGTGAACTTATTAATGGTGCGTAGAATTACAAGGTTTTTAGTAACCAATATGATTTCCCCGCATATAGCCCCTAGCTTTCAAGATGTTCAGTTAAGAGCTGCGAACCTCATAAAGAACAAAGTAATTGTTGGGCATAGTCTATGGAACTTCCTCTCGGTGCGCCACACTGATTCGATCACTTGACGTTTGTGTAATAGTATCATGCGAAGGTCCTGGGCCTGTCCCACCCTACGCTAGACACGAGAGATCTTGCCTTGTTTCGACCACTTCGGAAGAGACTGAAAAGCAAATTACTTGTCGGTCTGCCAACACTTGTACACATTTATATGGGCCGTAACATTGGAATGGAATACGAGGATTCGGTGAGTCACTCATCTCGTGCATCTCAAGTTGATTTTTGTATTTGTTTACCCCTAGCTTGAGCTTTCTCGCGCCTCTATGGATCTATTCCGCTCCTGCGAAGAAATTTTCGAACAGACCATCCTTGAGGGAGCATGGCCTTGTAACCTCCCACCTTCATCATTTGCAGAATATTTTTCTTAGACTTAAATTATTTTAAGGTCAACATATGTATAATTATGGCATAAATTATTTACTTTACCCACGACCTTCGTCTCAAGCGCTCCTCAACTCTCAATTCTCTCTCCGCGACGGCGATGGACAACCAAAGCCAGTTCCTGTACTCATCTATCATTCCAAGTACCTCACAATACTCCGAGTAAGTTATTTTAATTACATTGTTGAACAGCCAACTCATGTGTTGGATCAGTCCTAATGAACCCTCTGTACAACTGCCTTTGAGTGATCAAAACAAGTGGTACTACCTTTCGCATGGTTATGAATCAGACGATGAGCTCCTAGAAACCGGATCGAGGGGTGGAAACTGGGGAAATAAGACAGTGAGGGGTGCACGATGGGTCCGTAGAGGAAAAATGACGCGCTGGGGACCGGATATGGATGACTGGGAGGTGAGCCAGCTATGACTGTCAGTTACACCCCAATTCACACCATTCATAGGGAGAAGGACGCGCGAGAAAGCGTCTAAAGGCATTGCTACCGCAAGAACGACGTTCACCGTCGCCGCCATCCCTCCCACACTTACAAAGGTCGCCTTCACCTCCGCTCGAATCGCCATATCCTGCCCCCGAGTCCCAGCATCTCAGTTACACATCTTTTGTCATGGACAAAGCTGTCACCCATACATTCCGTTCCAACCTATTGGATGAATTAGAGCACGCAAACAACGGCCTCATTGAAGGGGAAGCCCATTTGCGGCGCGCTCTTGGCCGGCTCTGGCAGGTCATGACTGAAGAGCCTGGAGAGGCCCCAACGGACCCTTCACCAGTTCCCAAGAGGGAAGACGAAGATGGTGATGGGGAGGACGAAGAAGAACGACTTGCACGCGGACCCGACCTGACACCATCTATGCACAAACTTTTCCTCGTTTCTTATCCACCAGATGGCCCTCCAGGGTTCGAACCTTCTCATTTCACTGCACCGGAGAGACAGGTCGACACCCTGGAGAAGTCATTATCTACACTGCGCGAACTTCAGGATGACGGGCGCGAATATGTTGAGCGATTAGAGGAGATCCGGGAGGGCCTCGGAGAAGTCAGAGCTCAGCGGAATGGGATTTGGGATTTAGTACGCGAGAGAGCCGTGAAGGAGTTGCACGAAGTCGCATTCAACGCGACATCTTGACAGTTTAACATACAGAATAGACCAAGTCTTGTATTATAATGCATGATAATGCGAGTCTTGGAGCGGCACGCATCAGGTTCAAGTTTAAGACTTGTGACCACAAACATCTCCACAGCTCTCAACTGGGTTGTAATCATAAGTGCAATCCTAATATCTCACTTGTTCTCTTGGTCCTAATTCGCTACCTGCAAGATTGCTCAGGATCTTGCCCTGTGGCGACAGGTCTCAGGGATCATCAATTACTACCGAACTGACAGTCTTTTCAATTGACTGACAACGTCACCTTTGTTGAATTCTACGCCCGCTTACAGCGAGAGCCTACCATGGTTCTCCCAGATCTGTCTGTGCTCACCATTAATGGTGCACCACCTGTGCGACCTATATTCCAGTCCGGCGACGACTTCAACCCCGATGATCACTCCATGCGCAAACTCCAGGCCTACGCAAGCTCCTTGCCTTATTCCATTGAACCCCTCTCCAAGATGATGGAGATGCTCGATTTCATTATCCTACGCATCGTGCAATGTGTTGAAGCTAAGGATTTTGAGGTGGGACTTATTCAATGGGATAGTATGTTGACCTAGTGCGTACTGCGCGTTTCTCCACCACCTCCGTTCTAAGTTTTCCACCCAGTTGGTCCATGTTGAAGTATCCTATCCCAAAGGCCAAACGCGTGCAATTGGCGAGGCTTTATTTCCATGTCAGTACTATCCCCGGACTTTCGACCCAGTTGGTGGCGACATGTGCAGACGCGTTCCGAACCTTGACGAAATCGAAGAAAAAGATAGACATCCAGGACTTGAGACTTCCCTGGAAGCCTGTCTACGAAATTCTCAAGGCAGATTTATTCCTGACTCGTCGACAGTTTGAATACACGTATGTCCTCCCATTGGATGCCGGTTTATGGTTTTATACTTAGAGATCGCATACAGTCAGTTGTCGTGGTGTTTGGGTTATATTGCTGAAAACGCACGTCGATTTTTCTCTCCTTCTGCAATCGAAGAAATGTTATCAACCTTCGTACCTCTCATTGATGGAACTAAGCTAGATGTGAGCCAATATCTAGGATTTCAATTTCTCAATGCTTAGACATGTTTCTAGAGCATCCTCGCACCACAATACTATCTTCTCACATTTCTACCCCTCACCCACCCTCAATCATATCTGCCTATGTTATTTCGGATGTGGGAGTCAATAAACTCCTATATGTATGATGAAAGGATGCTGCACTTTCTCTCAAAGATTGCGGAGATGCATGTCAATCCTACCGTTAGTGATCCACGCAAGATAGCAGAACTACCCGATGATGAGAGGGTGGAAGGCGAAGACCGACCTTATTGGTCGCCAGAGGAAGTGAAAGATGAAGCTCAATGGACAGGGTTGTACAAAGATGTCGGCATCTTCTCTGAGCACGAGTGGCATCTCTTCATGTGCAAATGCCTCGGTTCTATGGGTGCGTTTGGTTGACTATAGCCTTTACTTACATGTCATTGACTTTTGGTTTAATAGAGATCCCACTTGCAGATGCTGGCTCACTGACAACGGGGCCCAATGCTGACAACCAGGCCGGTTTCGAGATCGGAAGGCTGCCCAAACCTAGTTGGAGGATCGGTATGCCCTGCTGCCTTTCTTTTGCATCTTCAACCTTTCATTTCCGTGTCCAGTATCATTGGCTCGTATAATCGTATATTCGATGGCACCAGATGGCGTTCCTGTACCAGCTTCTAATGCGCCGACACCTCTCTTCTCTCCCTTACCCTCTGGCATGAACACACCACAGGTTGAGACGAGCACCTTGAAAGAGTTCCTTTCCGCACCTTTAGGACGGAAAGGAAATACGAGGACGGCTACTTACCTAGCGGGATCTAAAGCCCTAGACTCGTTGGCAAGACTAATTGCTTCCACGGAAAGCTTCTTCCACCCTTCAAACTCTGGGGCATGGACGAATGATGTAAGCTTGTAATATCAATATTTATCTGAATAAAGGTACTCACAAAGTTGTGGTAGTTGACCGCTTTCATCAAATACATTGTGTACGATTTTAATAAAAGTAAAGCTTCTACTAAATGGCATATAATATACTTAAATATATGATACAGGGTGGCACGAAGAACAACAACCAGACTGCAAAACACCCTTGGTTCATCTTTTTGGCCAACTGATTACGTATCAAGCTAATGTGACTTACAGCATCGTCGTCTGACAAAATCCATGAAACGCGAGCTCGTCAAGTCTCTGCGAACCGTGACCCTCCTAGCTATGTTTTCGCAAGACGCGACGACAGTGTCGAACATCCAGAGCTGCTTGAAGTCTATGAGTGTCATGGAGCCTGACCTCATCCTACATCCGATCCTTGAACGAGCTGTCCCGTCCTTGGAAGCTTTGGTCGAGGTTTGTTGGGAGAAAATTCATGTTCCTAGTACACTCTCATTCTCTTTTACAGACCCAGCGAACAATTGCGGTAATAAAGGCTCTTGGCGCTGTTGCCCCCGCAATTGTGTCCCGTGATGTGTATTATCCCGGTGCAAAGCACCTAGTTCCAATCCTACAACTATTAATTCCAGGAATTGATCTGGTATGAAGTTCCCTCCAAGTCGTTGAGCCTGGAATGTCGCTTACTGCAATACAGAATGACCCAAGCAAAACTGTGATGATCAGCTCTCATATCACCATGAAGACTGAACACTGACCAAAGCTAATAGCTCTGCACCACTGCTTTCCTAGTCGAAATATCCCAGTTCATCAAGTTTGGGGATCTGACCATGAACGAGGATTCAAGGCCAGGTCTCCCCGATGCAGAGCCGATACTACCCCAAAATAGCACCGCTACACTCCCTTCGTTTTCCTTGGATGAGATTGATGGTCGATATAATGAACTGGAACCTAGGCTAACGGATGAAGAGGAGGACGCTTTATTAAAGGTTTCTACCTTTGCCTTGTACACCGATTTTGATATAATTTCTTTCGTAAACAGGACTCAACTGGGAGTTTTCCAGACTGGATTGCTAACTTCATCCGCAGAGTTATTCAACTACTAGAGAACCTCCCAGATGAAGGCCCAGACGGATCTGCCGGCGGTGCGACTGAAGGTGCAGTTGTCTTCTCATTTTCTTCACTTGCTGCTAATTTGACGTAGTCCAGGTCGTCGACGCGGTCACAGGCGCATGCAGTCAAATTTGCGTGCACCTCTCCGAACCACTTTATGACCTGGTACTCAATATGATCTTTGATTATGCAAGTACCAATGTGAGGCCGAATGCTGTGCGAGCAATACACCAACTCGTGGAATGTGTTGCGAATGCTGACCCCGTCAAAACTCTCGCCAAATTTTTCCACTTCTGTGCGCGAAATATTCGGGTCGAGCTTGATAACGGCGCGAGTTCCCTCAGAACAACGTCCGGTTCGTCTCCCCTACCATCTGATGCGACCCTGCACTGGAGTATGTGAATAAATTTCTTCTTGGATAAAAGCTCATTTTCTTCAAGATCTAGCGATCCTTAGAGGCACCATATATAAGCAAGTAATTGTGCATAAAATGACTTTTGCTTCGCTGATCTCTCCCTCTATTCAAGTGATGGAAGATCAGTTTTGAAGTATAAAGATGATTTAATGTCTCTTTTCCGACTCCTCCATAGCAAAACCTACTCAAAACGTGGCTATTCCTGGAGCGGAAAATTACTTTCTAGCACACTACTAACTTTGACACATACTTACCCGCTGGAGAACAAGTTTGCTAACCCACAAGAGTGGGACAGCGACGGTACTCATCACTTCACCTCGATGTGTTGTTGGATCATTTTTAATATCTTACAAAGAGTTTCGCACCAACCATCACCAGCATTGGGGTAAATTATATACTCCAGAAGAAGTCACTGTGAGTGAGGCCATCAGTGCACAATTCAATAACTTACTCAAGATTGACCACAGATTTCATGGCATATTCCCAACGAGGAAGAGATACAATTTGCACTCGATATATTCAAGACTCTTGTTGAACCAACGCTCACGATCTTGGAAAAATTGATCGGCAAAGGCTTGTAATTACAGTTGTAATATCCTGCATTGAACTTACGGTCCTAGTAGATATCTCCCGAGACGAAGTCTGGCGCAATGACTTTTGTCGGTTAGTCAACACACCTTCCGACACTTTCCATGTGTAACACCTTTTACAGTCACCTCAGCTTCGTTCGGAACGCGTTCTCTGGGATTCCCACTTTAATCAAGGAGATTATTACGCCGGAAGAATTGAAAGCTGCGACCTTGACTAGTGATATTCTGTAAGTTTGCGTTGTGTCATGTATGTGTGATACTAATCTACACTAGGAATGAGATTCCAGAAATGATTGCGTCTATCGAACCTGTCGCTTCTGGCTTTTGTCTGCCAGATCCTGCGGATGCTCGATACCAATACATGGCATCTTTGAAGGAACGTTTCGGTAACTTCCTCCACGATGCTTCAGTCTCTTTACAGCAGCAAGGTGCAGAGAATACAGTCGACGCAGTGGATATGCTCGTTCGTGAAATGTCACACTGTTCCTTATTGCTATATTTATTTGATTCCAGATTAGAGCTATGCGCACGTTCATGCTTGAATACGGGGACAACAGAGACAGGTATTCCAATCCTCTCTCACACGTATCCTTTGTTGACATGATTCTGATTTTCAGTTATAATCTGAATGATGAGCAATACCGAAATGAGAAAAACGTAGCGCGTCAATTTGCTCATCAAAAAGTTTGGCCGAGAGCTGTTTATGTTCGTCGAGCACGGTGAGTGAACTTGAATGCCAAACAATTCTCAAACTAAAGAAAATTTCTTAGGTATTACCATTCTGCGCGACTCCACTGGAATTCGATTGAGCGTCGACGCGGAACGCTTGAAGATGCGCTGATTGATGACGTTGTTGAATGGTCGCTCTGGCATTACGCAGGTATACGCCGGTAGGTAACTTTTATACATGTTTCAACAATCTAGGGCCCAATTTTTGCTGTAGCTTAAGCCAATCACTCCTGGAGTCCATCTGCGAGGTTAGCCTATCATAAAATCCACGCAAGTGCACATTGATATTCCCATCTCTAGGTTTACGATGGAGTACGCCGCCGTGTACTTCCTGTTCTCCTAGAAGCCCTGGAGCCAGGAACAGAAGACGACCGAATGAAAGGAGCGCTCTGGACGATGAATTCACCATACTTGGGAAAATATGCCATATCTGGTTTGTATATTACTGGTAACTCCTTCATACAATGTCACTCTAATCGTATCCCTAGAGCCGACACTGGCGCCACAGATTGTTAAAAGTCTTCTGGGATGCCAACATAATGAAAAAGTTTGTTCTTCTAAAACCCCCATCATCAATTTCTAAAATATCTTGTTAGCCGTCAATTCAAGATTGTGTTTCTGTAGTAGCTGAAAACTGTACGCATTCTATATTTATTTACTCTCATAGACTTATTTTAAGTCTAGGCATGGCGAGCTTTCTGGAACCTTTATTTCTAGTATATGAGATGCAGGTGCCGCATGTGGACAAGGCTGTGGCACAAATCAAAGCGACTCTGAACATTGGTAATGGTTCGAAGGACGGTGCTCTTGTAGTTCGATGTCGCGACCAGCGCGTTGCGCGTTCTGAGAAGACGGAGAATTCAATCCAAACCAGCGTAAAGTGTCCACCACCTTTTCTTACTACTATTCTGACTCTGATTAGATCGATATCATATTGGAAGTGGGCGAATCAGAAGGAACCCACTGGCGGTACGAGATCGTGGCTACCAGATGCCTTCGTACGCTAGTGAGGCGTGATGCAGCAACCTCAGCGGAGCATACGCAATTTTTCCTTGACAGGGTTCACGATGACCATCCGACTATCGTGAGTTGATGCCAAACTCAGCATCTTGAACTCCATGACCAACTTTTTCCCCCCCTTTTCTAAAGCGTTACGTGAGACCAGTCTATTCCATCTATGGCGTTATTAGTTGACTGCGATCATAGTACGCCCAACGAGCCGCCACGAAGATTGCCCGCAATATAAAACTGAGAACCTTCTGTATGACACCTGCGGACCTGGCCTTGATGCAAATCCGGAACCCCCTTAAGATGAAGGTTGTTGTGAAACCCTCTCAAAAGCTTACCTCGAAAGTATTGTCGGCATACAGAAAGCCCTTTGATATAACCCAGGAGCCCAGAGTGCCGTCAGTGAACTTTATAATATTCGCTTCTGTGAGCACTTACCTTCGAGTTCAGATTCTTCCTCGACCGAGAGCCGCCTGGGTGGGTTGCTTGGGACAACTCCGTGGCCCTTTATCTTCCTCCACATCCAACCCAATCCGCCTTCCAGACCTGGGATCCTTCTAGTGAAAATGCAATAGAGGCGTTCAGAGAGTCAGCCGTTGATCCTACTTACTGGGAGCAAGTGGCTAGTCACTATTCAGAGGAGAACCATGAGACTGTTATCGCGCAAGACAATGTCTCATTCGTCAAGTCCATCTGTGAGTAAAATCTTGTAACCCTCAACGAGGTTTTTTTTTACACAATTTGTGATGTAGTTCAACTCCTCGAGGATGAGCCATTTGAGTCATTGAGGCCTATAATGGAGAAGATGATTAAGGACAAGGATCAGAACAAACAGCGAGCGGCTGCTGAGCTCGTGGCAGGCGTCATCAGTGGTAAGCAATTGCGCCCCAGCCTTGTATAAGTTGCATTCGCGTGACATTCTTATATAAGGTTCAAAACATTGGCCAACTACGAAGCAGCAAAACCTTTGGAAGTGGTTTAACCCGTTCATCAAACAGATCTTTGGGCAGAACATAAAGACTGACACGCTCATGATATGGTCATCCTTCTTTGAGGTATTACCCTCATATGCATAGCTCTGTTTTCCTTTCTGATCATTACGCAGTACATTTTTTATCGCACAGATCCCCGCCGGGTCCAGCCTTTGGTCGATTACATCGTTAATGAATTCAAAAATATCGACTTCAATGCTGAAATGACATTCGATGGAGTGAAGGTCCTGTCGCTGTTCCGTGCGTTCTATGAAGAGCTTGGCCGCAAATTCACTGCGTGGGCGGACGATGCGCTTGCTCGATCGTGGTCGGAGATCACTAGTGAACACGATGATGTGAGTGCATATACTCGTTACATAACATCTATTCACACAGAATGAAGCTCCGCGCATATATCGGCGAGTTACTTGCATTCACAGAAAAGATCAAGGTAGCTAGTTCTTTATTGACCGTCGATTCTTCTATTCATACTTCTATTTAGTGGATGCCTAGGCCATCACTACCAACGACGGAAGTCTTCATCAAGGAATGCCGTGTATTGCCCGTAGACTTTGACATTATGGGTATGCGTGGCGTGTACCACAAAGACCGTGTGCTTGAGCTTGTCGAACGCTTCAAGGTGTGGCGTGAGGAGCGCCTGCCCGGTGTTCGTGCCTTCCAGTCTACTTATGACCGGGTTGGTGTTACTGTATGTAAATGGCTTTATCAGGCCGTGCACGACGTTCACGCAATCTCCACTTTCGATTACATTCTTCCATTGATGGTAGGCACCTTTTACTACGATTTTGTTAGGGATTAAGGTTGACCTTTCTATTTGTAGCCTGAGCTCTTCCGGTTCACAGAGCGTGTGTATACCGTCTTTCTTTGGTGACATGTCTAAAGTTCGAGCTTTTAGTGAATGACAATGATGATCTTGCTAATCGAGCAAGTACGCTCATGGTGCGAATGTGCGGTGTTACACCACCTCTGCCCATGGTCAACCAGGTCCTGGATGCTATTTTCGAGGCCATTCAAACCTCGCCAGTGAGTCATTTCACATTCGTATCAACAGGAACTTATCCTTTCAAAGTCATGGCGTGTTCGTCTCAAAGCATTACCACTTGTCCAAGGTGAGATCAACTAAATAATGTCGTTACTCCGCACACCATATGCATGAATTTCTAGTATTTTATTTCCGCCAAGTTCCACTGATTAGTGAGATCAAAATTGTGGAGATGCTGGAGGTCGGTGTAGTTTGGTTCTTAAAACACTCTTCCTGAAAAATGTTACCCAGGTGCTTTGCAAATGCTTGGACGATGAGGTGGTTGAGGTTCGAGAAATGGCAGCCACGTGTGTAGCCCGACTTTTCCTGTTCAATTTCATTTAATTCCTTTCCTGCAGAACCTTGTCTGGGATTCTCCGTTTGTCCCCCCGACGTAGCGTCCTAACGCTCAAGGTTAGCCTTTCCAGACACCGGCCTGAGCAATTTATTAAATTCGCGAACGATGAGCATAGGATCGTTTCGTGCGCCTGGCGAAGAATAGCCACATTCCGAACCGCCAGGACCCAGGGTACGGCAAGGCCATACGGCAGCGGCATGCGGCGATCCTAGGCATCTGCGCGCTGGTCGACTCCTACCCATACACCGTGGAGAAATGGATGCCGGAGCTGCTCACGAATATCTTGGCCGAGCACACCTATGATCCCGTACGCGTACTTATCGGCTCCCCATTCAAGAGCAGACGCTGACCAACACATACTGCTCATTTGGGCTGGCGCAGATCCCCATCTCCACGACGGTGCGCAAGTGTGCAAGCAACTTTAAGCGAACGCACCAAGACA
The DNA here is from genome assembly GCA_018282025.1 of Sphagnurus paluster. Lineage (NCBI taxonomy): Eukaryota > Fungi > Basidiomycota > Agaricomycetes > Agaricales > Lyophyllaceae > Sphagnurus > Sphagnurus paluster. The sequence goes on along the minus strand of JABCKI010000141.1, from coordinate 14,047 downwards.
CATGGCACGAGGATGCGCAACGTTTCGACGAGGACCAGCTGGCGGCGCTCTCGACGCTGCTGACGGGATCTTCTTACTGTAGGCCCCGCGCTCTCTCCCGATGCGACTGCTGACCCACCGCGTCCCTAGATGCCTGATGAATGGCGGCGAACGAGTATAGGAGAGATGGATGAATGAAGGGTCGGAGGATGAATGTACAAGAACAAGAACAAGCACAGGTACACGACTAAACCCCTACTCCGTATTTATTTGCCATGCGCGACGTATGGCAAGAAAATCTAACGGTTACTATAATACACGCCTTTATTTCAATCGGATGCAACTTGGCCTTGTGAGTTCAGGAAGATCATATTGTGTACCATTTGTATTCTTGAAAAGATGTAACAGGAGTGTTGCCGATATTCTCTTCCCATCGAGTGAAATGCCTAATCTAGTCAAGTTCGAATGCGCCACAATATGATTCGATATAACCGACGCATTTACAAACTAACGGCGGCCGTGGCGAAAGCATTAAGCATTCCCCGGCCGCCACTATCATATGGTACTGTACTTCACGCGCTCGATCGCATAATTGGAGGAACCACGTCCAAAATTAAGCTTGAACGCAGTTCCTGGTCCCCTCCATGAGTCGTGTCCGCCGTCCAGGGCCCCGGGCATCCAGAGTCTACGTCGACAGATCCACCCCGGTATCATTCAAAACCTAGAACCTAGATTCCTCTGGAGTACGCAATCGGAACGTGGACGCCACTAATTCGTTGAACCTCGGCACAGGGATCGTTTATTTAATTCTAATTTCGGTGGAGTCGCGAAGTCAATATTCATCATCTGGTGATTTGCCGCGACCGATGCCAGTCCACGCACCAGCCATCGTCCGAGACGGAGCCGCTGCGTTCGCTTGTGAATACAACATTAATAATAACGATGGTCGTTGTACTCCAGTTGAAATGGGGTACTGCGGCGCAGCGGAAGCCTTGATAAATATAGCATTAATTAGCACGAGATCGGGGGGCCTGGGTTGGACGCAAACCTCGCCCTCAAAGCACTGGGATGTGATAGTAATATTATTTAATTCAGCTCGATGTCTTCATGATTTACATGTTTTTTTTTCGAGCCGGTGACGTTTTGCATGCATGCTGGATGTTGCATGATATGATAGCACACGCGATTGCATCCGTCGATGTCAAATCAAGTTTCAGCTTTTGGAGCCGTCGTCATTGGTGATAGTTGCCGGCCGGGGTGCCCTGGTGCCTCTTTGTCTATAGTAGAGCGGCATGCGCGCACATATTGGACATAATTCTATGAATTCACCCAGACACTAAAGTAGTGCTATCACGCCACGCGCGACATGGGCAGTGTGCTGAGAATTTAAAATTATGCATTGTCAATGTTACGGGTCGGGTGGGCGGGTAACTGTACATGGATGGATGAAGTACGGATGGGTACTGGTATATAAGTATAAAGTGTGTCCCAGGACATAACTGGCCACTGAGAGTACGGGCGGGTGTGGGGCGCGACTAGGCGCGAGGTATGTAGGGGTGGCGTGGTGCAGCGTTACTGACTACACGCGGAGGGTGGGTATCTGGCTCTGCGGTGTGAGGCGGTTGGGGGTGCGCGGGGGCATGAGACGCACGGTGGTGCTATCCGGGTCGTATTCGCGCTCGCCGTCCTCGAGGTTGGCGTCCATGTTGGCGATGCTAAGCTCGGAGGTCTCGATGCCGTCTGCGGTGCCGGCGCGGGCACCAGCGTGGGGCACCATATCGATGGGCGCGCTGCGGCGGTTCACGTAGCCCGACTTGATGCGGTTGTTTGATACAGATTCTCTGTGATGATGTTAGGTGGGGTGATGTAGGAGTGGAAAGAGCGGACCTGATCTCTGCAATGAGGTCGTCGATGGGGTACCAGGCCAGTGGACCGTAGGCGACGCCTCGCCACCAGCCCATTAGGTCGGCAGGCATGATGTAGGCGTGGGCGTGGAGGTGGTCTGTGACGGGAATTTTGTTGTCTTTGAAGGGAGGAGTGATGAAGCCGATGCGGAAGAGGTTTTCCTGGCCCTGGAGTGGGGCGGAAGGATAGGGCACGGGTGTGGGGGTGGTGGTGGGTGAAGAGTGGGGAAGCAGCGACGTCAGGAGGCGGGTGGCGAGATTTCTGATATTGACGAGGAGTGGTAGGTCACTCGATGACTGCAGGAATGTTTAGCAGAGCAACATGAGATGGAATACCAAGGCGCACAAGAGTGTATATTGATGGCACATGCAGACTAGACGGCGGTAAGCAAATGAACACAGATAAAAGAGACAGACAGACTTGAAGGCGACAATCAAGTGACCCTTGGACGAGAGCGGTTGTGCCTTTTCGCGATATATGGTAAAGTTGTCGTCGCGCCAGAGGACTTCTGGTTGTGTTGAGCCTGCTGGGAACGAGGGAGAGCGGGGAGAGTTTGGAGTTGCATGGGAGGCAGAGGAGACGATGCTGCAGAGTGGACAGCCGGGTTTCGGGGCAAACGACGCCATGGACGACGACAGACTTCTCTCAAGTATTGCGCTTATAACCCTCCCCCTCACACGTGACCACCATGCAATTCGACCACTTCAGGGCTCATCTCGACGACTACAACGACACCAGAGAGCGTCTCATAAAGGTATATCCACTTTTAACATCTTACCCACCAGCTCACCCTCTCCTGCGCGCTCCAGGCAAGTCGCGATGTCACCATCATCGCAAAGCGCACCATTTTTCTCATCCACCGCATCGCCATCGACGACGACGACGACGCCCCTCTCCGCGCTGCCACCAGCGCCCAGAAAAAACTGCTCGAGGTCCACGCCATCTACGCCAAACTAAAGCCCGACCTCATCGGCGATCGCTTCTGGCGCTACCACCGCCAAGTCTCCCCAGGCCTGCAGGAGTACATCGAAGCCCTCAGCTTTGCCCACTACCTCCAGCACCACACCCTCATCACCTTTTCCCAGGTCCAAAAGTCCCTCTGCGACCCCGATGGCGCACCAGTGCGTATTCGAATTACGCCCCCTGCATAATCATATTCCCGGATGGCTTATCCCCGACAGTACTTCCCACTGACGATTGACGACTACCTCCTGGGTCTCTCTGACCTCACCGGCGAGCTCATGCGCTTTGCCATCTCCGCCATCAGTCGCCGCGGCGGCCGCGCCAAAGCAAACGAGGTCTGCGCGTTCGTCCGCGCGTGCAAAGCAGGTGCGCGTCGTCCCATGTCTCCTACGTCGCCAGGTCTCATCGTTATACACAGATTTCGAACGCATGACCCCGTACGTGCGCGATCTCTCCAAAAAGCAGGCCGTCACTGCGCAGTCGCTCCAAAAGATCGAAGATGGTATGTCAGACTCTCTCATTCATCCCGCCGACCGGCCCATTTATTTTCGTCAGCTGCGTATGCAATCGCCGTCCGCGGTTCCGAGTACGCACTTCCCCAGCAGATGCTCGACGACATCGTTGCACTATCCGTCTCCCGCATTGGTGTGGCGGAGCCAAGACACAACAGAGATGCAGACAACGACGATAGTCCATTGTAATAGTAACATAACGAATACACCCATGTAATACCACAAAAGCCGTAGGCTACAAATACATACACCAAGTCCGAACCTACGCATCGGCCTTCACGCCGCAGTCGAACCAGAATAAATCCTGACAACCTGTTCCCCTCCCTCCCCACTGCCAAACTCCAACAGCGACACCCCTCCATCAAGCTGCGTCACCTTGGCATCGAGGCGCTTCTTTGCCATCTCGACCACGACAGGTCCGACCGCAGACGCCGCCGCACGCACCGCAACAAGCACAGTTCCACCGCCGACCACGACCACAAGCGCCGCTAGGGACCCAGAAGCCTCCTCGACGGCTCTGCTGGGCGCCTTCTCAGAAGCAGCAGCTCGGGCTTCTGTTGGAGCTTCAGATGGCGAGCAATCAGAGCCCTCGCGATCCTCATCACTGTCGGCACCCTTGACAGGCTCTTCATTCAGGGTGGCTGCGCCATCGCTATCGATATCGATATCCACACCATCATTACCGCCACCCTCCTCAAACAATAATGACCGCTCCTCCTGTTTCGGCTCGCGTACTTGCTCTTCCTGGGCTTTGCTAGGATACAATGGCAGCTCGCCAAAGAACAGCCTGTAAAATATCGACAGCGCAAACAACGCCACCGAAAACATGTGCCACAGCTGCACGACAAGCGCATGCCAGCCGAAGCCTAGCCCACCCGCGCGCCGCACCAAGGGTCCAGCCGCCACCCTATCCTCCTCTCCCAATTGTTCGGGTTCGGCGTCAACCTCTTGCAAGTCAGATGTCATTGAACCCTGTCCAGCCGCTCCGTCCTCGTCGTCATCAGACGCATTCTGTTCGGTTTCGGTTTCGGCCTCGGGTGCGACCTGAGCATCCCGTTCTGCCAACGTCATCGGACCCTGCGTCTCCACAGGAGCGCCACCACCCCCACGCAGTGCGATCGCGGATCCCGTAAGACTGCCCGGAGATTGGATATTATACACCGCGTCTGGGACGCTGTGCGGGAATTCCGGAGACGGCGGAGGAGTAGGGAGGTTCCCGTTATCGTGTGAGCTCGAGCTCGACTGCACGTATGCGGATGCGTAAGGGCTGAGAACTGCAAGCTTGTGGCTGCCGTTCTGCAGCTCAAAGACCGGGCTCAGGATGAACGACCCGCTGCCTGAAAACGTGACGGCACCGTCGGCGATGAAGTGGACGTTGTGCGTTCGCGGGCAGAATACAGCGAGCGCATTTTGGGGGGTGGACAACAATGCGAAGAGGGTATCGAATGGGACACTAGGTAATTGCTTTGTACGGCGGGTGGTGGTAGGAATGATAATACATTGGGTGGGGTATGTGTTTTTCGAAGCGACGAGAAGATGCTCTGCATCTTCGCCGAAGGGTGCAACTTGAAGGTGTTCAGAACAATGGGCCAGGATGTTTGGCGTAAGTGATTCAGCTCCCGTGACGCAGAATAAAAACAGCGAGCTTGCGCCAGTCGCAGAAAGGATCCCATCGGAAGAAACAGTGACATTGACGTCCGAAGACCCACACAGCAAATAAGTGGGAGGGATATATACACTGTCGTGCCTAAGGCGCGGTATCAGGAAATGAATATGTGATTTTTGTGCGCTAATTCATATTTCCGAGTTAGCTAGGTAATACATCTGCTAAAGTACCACACACCTGTCACCCCCAAGAGTCCAAACACCGTACTCAGCGGGACTCGGAAGCTTGAATACAGCTGAGTCCTCATCGGCACCGTTCCAAGCATACCCGTCATGAACAGGTGCCCAACCCGCCGATGAGCCAAGTACAGGAGCCTTATCTCCACCATCAACTACCAGCCTGCCATTTGTCGTGGAAGTACCTAGCCATTGGATCTTCCCATTGGGATACAGGATGCGATAGGTAAATGTATATTGCGCCGGACCGCTGGCGGGAAGTGGTACCGCTAGCCGTAACACGAGTGAAATTTTTCCGGGCCATTCGACGTCGTCTTCGAAGTCATCGCCTAGAATCACCTCGGTGGTCGGGGTCTCGGCACCCAAGCCTGTCTTCGTAGTCACTACGGTCGTCTCCTCGAAGTCGCAGGGTGCCCAGTCTCCGGCTGGGCTTGCCGCACCGTCATATGGAATATGGGACCAGAGTTGGATGCGTCCACCACTCTGCTTGAGCTTATCGTAGTCGGCCACGCTCAACGTGGCTCTGAACTCGACTGCGGCAGTAGCACGGCTACTGGAGGTGGGGGCAACGACATGGATGGTTTCGCGGAGGGCGGGCGTGAAGGCAACGTGCATGGATGGCTATCTGTGAACACAAGGGATGGCGAGCAGAAGAAGAAACGGGCTGCGAAGCGTACGCTGTGTGAGACAGTCCAGGTCGTGATGACGTCATCTGATATGTCTTCCATGTCCACTCTATTATACCGGCATCACCTCACCTCCGACGCGTGCGTCTGCGCCGTCGCGGTGCAGAAGTCGCCGCTTCCAATGACACATAATCAGCATTCAAATCATTCGCATAAGCCGTCAGGTCTAAGGGCACCACCTTGGTCTTTGCTACTTGCGTCCTCTCAGCCACTATCTTCCTCCAGATCCTACACGAGGACAAAAGTTCAAGCTTGGGTAAAAGTAGAACACAAATCACACTTACTGTTTCCGTTCCTGCCGGTCCTGATACTTACTCCCACCAGGCTTCCATTCCTCGATGCCGTTCTTGCCCAGCACAGCGATATGCTTCTCGATTGTCGCATCCATCGCGAAGTTGGGTATCACGGGCGTCTCTTCTGAAAGCTCCGCACGGCAGGTCACGCATGATGGTGGCTAAGCAAAACAAGGTCATCACAAAGGCTGGGTCTGCGAACGGGCCGGGACTGACGTTTTTGTTTTCAATACACTTACGGTTCCAATTAAAACTGCATTCTCCGCAAACGCTGTGACCACAAGGGTTGCCAAGATGTGCTGCGACACTGAAGGGGGTTTAATCTGAGGTTGAAAATAGAAGAGTGTGAATCACTGACAAGATATCCGAACATCTGGAATACAAACCCGTCAGTGATTAGAAACCTTCAACAACGTGTCGAGAACATACATCGGGCAAGTCAAATCGTCCTCCAAATCGTACAAAAATGCCAATAGCTCCGTATTTTCTTTAGCCTTTCCTTTCTTGTTCGGAGTGAATACCAATGAATCAGAACGTGATCTCTTGAGTGCTGTGAGACGCGTATCATTTGGCGCGTCAATAACTAAGGGCAATTGGGCTGCGGTGCGTTGTTCCCTACTATGATCGGGTGGCTGGGGCGTGGACAGATGCGAGGGCACCGTCGAAGGTGCGTGGGCCCGCGAGGTTTCCACAACATCTAATTTTGGATCAAGCTTCAGTTCTGACATGTAAATGACGTCCCAGGAATTTGGTCACGCACTTGAGTTTGAGAAGAAGCGTGAGTGCAGCGGGGGTGACGAGTCTTCAAATGGCACGCGAGGTGGGGGACTTGACACTTCTTCAACACTCACTACAGCAGCTTCTTGTACCATTCAACTTGGAAAGTATCTTCAAAGAACCTTCTGTGCTCACCTGGCGCAGAGCCACTCAAGATACGCGTGTCGTTGCGGACTGCTATAGAATGAAAGTCAATTCTATGGACACCTGATCCCTGTATGTTGTTGAAACGTACCAGATGATCCGGTTTGTGCACTCTCCTCAAGCGCATCAAGTTCCGCAAGAAACGCAGAGTCCAAATCATCGTCGTCATACAAGTAATCTGTTGACGGTGCCCGGACTCCTGGAAAGCTAGAATCTACGTGTTCATGGGCCTCATCGCGTGCTGAATTGAGACTGGACGGTGGAGGAGGCGCAGAAAGCAGCTGATCCCAGTTAATGTCCTCTAGCCCTTCGAACTCGTCCGGGATTCCATCAAATTCGTCGTCAGACATGGTTGTTACCGTCTGCGGATATTTCTCATGTCGCCGCACATCAACGCGGATAAGTAAATCACGTGCTGCCGCGCACGACCTTATTTATAGAACTTTGCCAAGAGAGACTCAGGACAATCGCTGTGCGCGATACATTCGCCATCACGCATTCATCACTGCCCAGGAAAGCCCAGGCAATTCAAAAATAGGGACCTGTCGCTGAGCTTGTTGGCGTGTGGATTATCGTGTACACCGGTGATACATATCACTGATTTTGTTCTGAAATTATACCAATGCCAAGCGCCCTCCCTGGGACCTCCTTGGAACCTGGAACACATGCTTGAGGCCAAGACTGTGGCCAAAATAACCAACCCGGAGTTACCACTGTTGACAAGCTGTGGAAAGCCCCAAGACCTTCCAAGACTCGGTCTTGAGTTGCTGATATTTCGAAGACCGGAGTGCGGACGCCAAGAAAAATGTAACATGGGTATCGTATTCTTTTGTGAACAACTACACATGCACCCAAGAGACGAGACAAGCCACCGACGCCCGTGGATCCAATTAGGTATGTACAGATGCATATGTAACTAGTGTAACAAGATGTTGGGGGGCAGATAGTGTGTGTGTACAACTACAGCTAAAATAAGAATAGAAAACAAGATCAGGGAGGTAAACGGATTATGGATCTTCCGTGTTCATCTCCTGGTTTGGCCCTGTTGAAAGGAGAGAGCCGATAGCCATTGACGCGCGAGACCGGGGCGAGTACTCCGCAGAATCACTGCGCCCCGATGATGAGTATGGTGACGGAGGCAGCTGCTCGTACTGAGAATTGTCGTAGCCGCGGGGTGATGGGGGTGACATAGAAGAGCGTTGGCGTTTACGGGGGAAATGTTCAGGCTGCGCGTCGCGCGAGGCAGAGGTAGCATGGTGGCGAACGCGAGGTGGCGATCGACTACCAGAAGACAATTGATGATGGTGTGAATGGTGTTGGCGGCGGCTTTTTCTCTCGCAAAGATGAGGCGACTGAGAGTATGCTGGTGTCGGATAATGATGTGTGCCGTTAATAGGCGGAGGTTGACTTTCATAGCGCGGGGCTTGATAATAAACCTCTAACAGTGTTCGTTGCAGTGAGGCAACGGATGCTATGCGCTATCAGGGGCAAGTCAGCTATGGAAAGGTCAATGTTACATGCCATGACTAACCTGATCCTCAGCAGTTTTGGCGTTGAGCATTGCAAGAAGCATGTCGCGGTCACCGTCGCCTTTGGCGCGGTACGCACTGAGAATCTCTCTTAGAGTAGGAGGGGTAGGCTGATATGCGACATGATAAGAAAGAGTTGCGAATAGTGATAAAGTAGAGACTAACCTGTTCTAGGACAGAGAAGGCATCAGCGACAAGTTGTTTTACGTTGGCAGGATTGGGAAGGGGCTGCGAATGACTCATTGTAGGAGAGGACGAAGAGCTCATGGCAAGCAGGGAAGATAGGCAGATGAGTGGGGCCAAGCAATGCAGTAAAGGGAGGCCAGAGGTCGCTCTTATGTCCTGGACACAGTCCTATTTTTGTGAACAACCAAGCTTTTTTGCCAAGACCACCATTCATGAGCTATTTTAGATGGTTTTAGAGCCAAGACCAGGCTGATGATCGTGGTGTTCATATTTAGAACCCGGAGAGCAACCCAGTAGCGATAGGACCGAGCAGATATGTTAAAAACCACAGAACTAGAGGATTTTGAGGATGGTCTTGGGTGCGATATGTGCTACGGAGCTGAGGCAAAGGCCAATTGGCTTGGCGCCTTGGTCTCCGATGTGTGACGTGTGACAAAATGCCGCGCCCGTGCCGGAAATAGCACCCAATGGGATGAGAGCTAAATTTGATCTGTTCGCACGATGGATAAGCATGGAACTGTGCCATCTAATAACAGTTATGATCCACAGCTATGCACCAAGCCAACGTCCAAGACAAAGTCCCATACGGCTGGCGCAAGTTTCATCCAGATGCTGCACTCCATTATATTCGCGATCCGGTTGTCGCAGACATCCATATCGCTGCCCTCACCAGTCCTGTAGGCTTTGATCTCGAATGGAAGCCTGTTTTTACGAAAAATACACCCGAGAATCCTGTTGCCCTAATTCAACTTGCCAACAAGCACTCTATCCTTCTAATTCAAATCAGTACTATGCAAGGTAACCCCTTGCCCAGACGCCGTCCTCACTACTGCCTCGTAGCGCGTTAAACCCACATATAATTTTAGAATTCCCCTCGAAGCTCAGAGACTTCTTGGAAAGTCCTCATTTCGTAAAAGCTGGCGTTGGTATCCAGAGTCTGCCCATTTACCTATTACATTATTTCACTTTTTACTTATATCCTCGTCAGGAGATGTCCAAAAGCTCTACACAGATTGTGGTGTGTCGACCCGCTGCTGTGTTGATTTATCTTTGCTGGCCCGCTGTGCAGACAACGCCCAGTGGAAAGGTAAATATACTCAGCCGATAGGTCTAGCTCGCCTTGTCGAAGCCTATGAAAATCTGGTTTTGCCCAAGGGTAGGACTTGCCGCAGCAATTGGGAAGCTATACTATCGCCTCAACAGACAGAATGTCCGTTTCACGCTCCCAGTTGATACTGAATTTAGTTCTCACCCCTTCCTCCCTCGCAGATGCCGCGAATGATGCCCATGCAGGGTTTCTTATCTATGAACGGCTCATGACTATGGCGAACGCTATGGATAAGGTCCCTAGCCCAGCTTATTATAGCTTCGACTGCGTACGAGGCAGGCTTTGCGAACCTACCGGCATGCACTGGAACTGTTACAATCCCGAATATGATCCTGGCCCTCCTCCGCCTCCAAAGGCGCCGAAAGCACCCAGAGCTTCGCCAATATCTGGCGCAGAATCGCACACGCCAAGAGCACCTGTCACTGTTCGAGATGCAAGAATAGCTGTAGCTGCTGCTATCACTCGCGTTTCTGCCATGACACCCAGACTCACACCTGATGATAATTCAAAAACAAACCCGCCCAGGGGCTTAACCTCCCAAGACACAAGGGAAGGCGCTATTCATCGCATTAACGCCCGAATCCCTGGTTTCTCCAATACGGCCTCCTCGGGGCCCGGTCTGACATATGATGATAAAACCCTCTCCCCGAAGACAGCACCAAGGCTTTCTTTTGTCTCCGAGGAAGGACCACGAATCCGGTTTTCCCGCCCAAATACTGGGTCTGAGCAATATTTTCCATCCCCCTTCTCATCGACTGCTTCGTCGTCGAGGTTGGAACCATCTTATCAACGTGTTCCGGGTCGCTTCCATGCAGGATCTACGGAGGATCTCCCTGTGTATAGCTCTAATCCGCATGTACAGACAGCATCTGCCAAGCCTCCTCTGGTTCCTCGACATGATGCGCCGGGGGTCGCGAGCGATCCACTGTTGCAAGTGAACTACAGCCGGCGGCGGCGCCAGGCCAAGAAACCGCCTAGTGTGTCGCGGAACAATTGATCTACACATGATCTACATATATATACCTTGGCGACGTCCAAGACCGACCCACCCATTGTGTTGACTGCCATGATCTACATTATCATAACAGCATCTGGACTGTCGGGTTACAGCCCACAAGTACGTCAGAGACTTTTAAGGTATACTCGTACGTTGCCTTGCTGTGGAAAAATTGTGCAAACCACTTTCCTCGCACTTTCAAGTTCCATGTTTTCATACTCATGAGTCAGCGTGTAAATTACTTTTTTGTCAGCCACACTGTCTATTTTCAGGACCTCATATCTTACACTGAAATCCACGCCAAGCCAAAAATCAGACAAGCGAGATAGCCTTCAGTAAAATTTCAGAGGCACAGTCTATTGTTACTCCGGTCCTTACTACAAAATTCTCACAGCGCTTGCGCCAATGTTCAACAAATGTAACTACCGGACATGAAGGTTACCGTCCTTGTTTTTCCTTGTGCCAGTGCCAAATTTAGCGCAACCACGTATGCCGGGCCGGGACTTGTACGTGGTTAGAGTAATGTCTTGAATGAGGGGTCATATCAATTGCTCTCACAAAATACGCACAGCTAGATATACAAGCTCAAGGAGTATTTACAACTCTACATGAACTAAGAGTGTTATGACAACTTCCATCCCCACTAAGCTTGCTTATGCCAAATGCCTTGACTAGTCAAGTGCCGGCGGTGGGATGTATTTCCTGTAAAATCCCAAGGGCACTTGATTGCTAATAAATCCAACTTGTAAGAGAGATGACGATTCAACATTCGCGGAGGGGATCCAGACACTGGTAGGAGCTCCGAGCTCGGGCCTCCGGGTTGGTCAAATACCCCAAGTAATAAGCAGGCCTTAGTGGATACTCATGTTGCGTATGCACTCGTATGCATCGCTATACATCGTGAATGTCAGATTTACGTCCCAATTTCCTGACTGCATACAGGATTACCCCTGGTGTAATCAATCTCTTCCAAGCTGTAAAATTATACTCACATAGTCCACGAATAGAACCTGTAACTTCTTGGCAGTCACGCAATAGTTGGTTGGTGTGAAAATGAATGTACATCTGCCAACATGTAAAATTAATAATACTTACTAGGATGGGACCTGAGTGGCACTTGTGTGGGATCTGATGACAATAGCAATTTATACAATTGTCACTTGTGAGGATTTCGTGCCCTGTAAATGGTTGTAAGTGCGTCGTGGTTGTGTGGATATGGCATGGAATTTGAAGATCTAGAATCTGAAGAAACGTGAGATTCTCCGCTCTATAGTATCAGCGGCCAGGACCTCGTTTCGTAGGCCGAGGCCAGAGGTAGGGCTTTTACGCGCACCGTTTTGCGGGAGTTGTCAGGAACTTCAAGTCCAGTCTCCGTAGGCGAGACAGCCATCCCCTTTGTGTAGGTCATACTTGGGCTGGCATCAAGAAATATTCGGGTAAGTAGGATTTGTGGGAGAGTCTGCAGGGGAGTTGGGCCTTGTGAAGCCGCCGGCGAGAGTATTTTTTACGGCCCGGGTGATAGCGGTTGTTCGCTAATATATATATATATATATTCAGATACAGGAGTCCAGGAAACGTATGAGACAGAACTTACTGTACGCAACATCCAAGTCCCATAGCATGACGCCGCCCCGGAACCGCAAGTAACGAGTTTGGGCGTCCTTGATAACAGTAGACAGGGTCTGAATGTTGACATAACCAGTGCCTAGGGCTTTTGATGATGCCGGTGCACTCGGATAGACTTTAATGTAGCGGAAAGGCTGAGACTTCGCCCATTATCAGAGACCTTGGGCCACCACGCATCGAACACATTAGAGCAACACACTAAGTGCCAAAGTTGAATTCCTAGAACGCAACCAATAAGAAAGAAGGGGTCGGATAGAATTCATGGTTTTCACTCACTGAAGGCATTGACGTCCCACAATAAAATAATTTTTATCTTTGAGAATGGTTAACCTTGAAGACACAAAACCAATAAATACCAACTTGAGTTACAAAATCCAACGCACATAGCATCGAAGAAAACTCCGCTTAGCGTACTACCAATATACTCATCTGGGAATAGGCATTGTGGGGTTGCGGCGATGCAACAGCTAACGCTGGATATCAATTCAAAGATTCTTAAAAACGAAGATTAATACTGTATCACCGTTTACTCGCGCCCTTGGCCAAGGATCGAATTTTATTGACTATAGCTGCATAATGAGCCGAGTTGCATTGTTCGATGTCTAGGTCGATGCTGTTTGTTGAAGCACTTTCTCGCTAGCGAAACTGACCCATCTAGATTCCAAGAGGTCGAATGTTTCCCGCTGTAATCGATGTTATCCTAAAAATCCCATACCAAGATAGAATCGACATACTTCCGCCTGGAAAATTATAAGAATTGTAGGATAAGAATATGTTAATAACTCACTCACTCAAGAAATCCCACAAAAGTTGATCGAAGGCCTTCGCCTTGCCGTCGCTCGAGAAGCCCACTGACGTAGTTACTCCTCCAAGGCTGAGTGTAACGATTTTCCCTCTTGCCTGGCACTTGCGAATATCGGCCTGCAGAAAAGAACAATCTGTACGAGTCTCAGGAAATGTACGACCACTACGTGGACCACAAGTTTCACAAAAAATGATTTAGGACACTTACAGAAGTCGAGGACTAGAAACCACCTCTTTCATATAGAGAAAGGCCACGGGAATGACATCCACTGTATCATTATTACAATACAAAGATAAGCTAGTCTTGTGAACATAAACCCCGTTGACAGGGAACAAAGGTAGACGTACCGCTGCTGATGCCCAGCTGAATCTTGCCCCCAGGAACTGCAGATAGATAGACTAATTGGATGCTATTGAAGAGAGCATTAGATGCAAGTAGCAAGCTATGAATAAATGGGGAGAGCCCTGAGTTATCACGTACATTATCGGATTTATCGTTAGAAAAGGCAGATACTATATTTCCATTGGGGTGTAGGACAAACACCGGCAACGAGTACTAGAAGGCGCCGACCTAAGAGGGACGTAGGAAGCGCATCTGTTCGTAATCATGGGTGATTTACAGCGCTATGCAAATCGATAGAGCAGCGGTTTCATTGTTGCTGCTCAGGTACGTGATTCGACGAGATGATGGCCGTT
>JABCKI010000140.1:0-32861 GCA_018282025.1 Sphagnurus paluster | reverse complement strand
CGGTTTTTTCTCACGAATTACATAATTGGCTGACTAAATTTCCAACTTTCCCACATGAGCTGTTTTAATAGTATAGATACTACGAACATCCAACGAACGCGCACGCTATGCGTCCTCTCACTGAAGAAGAATCCAAGGCAGTCTTCACGAAGCTTGCAAACTACATCGTAAGCACCCATCCATTGATCCTCATGTTCACGTCCTTTAATCCTTGCCAATTACAGGGAAAGAATCTCATCCACCTGATCGACAGGCAAGACGAGCCATATTGTTTTCGACTACACAAAGACCGTGTGTACTATGTCTCCGAATCATCTATGCGTCTAGGGATCTCTGTCGCTCGACCAAATCTTGTCAGTCTTGGCACATGTTTTGGCAAGTTTAGTAAAACTGGGAAATTCAAGCTACACGTTACCGCCCTCGATTACCTTGCACAATATGCCAAGTACAAGGTTTGTAGGAAGTTGGCTTTGAACAAGTTACACTTACGCGTATTATACTTACAGGTCTGGATAAAACCTAATGGCGAGATGCCTTTTCTTTACGGCAATCACGTCGTAAAAGCGCATTTGGGGCGGATAACAGAGGACACACCTGAACATCAGGGAGTGGTTGTTTTCTCTATGAAAGATATCCCTTTAGTAAGCAGTTGGTACACTCCTTATACTTACACCTCGGCTTACCATATCGTTACAGGGTTTTGGAGTAACCGCTCGGTCAACCGTTGACACACGAAAACTTGATCCCACAGCCATCATTGTATTTCATCAAGCGTATGTCTCATCTACAGTGATCAGATTCTTGTACTCACCTACTCCCAGCGATGTGGGGGAATATTTGCGTGACGAGGTTAGTACTGTTCCCCTTCATCCTAGCAACTCTGCTGTAACTATATTTCTCAGGACACCTTGTTCTAACAACGCATTTATGGTTGATTTTTGTCTTTTTGACCTCCTTTGGTCTGGAAGGTTACAACAGACCTATGATAACATTCCTTAAATCCTGGTTCTGAAGTGCTCGGCCGGGGAAAATTGCATGTGCGGGGCACATACTGGAGTTTGTAAATACTTAGCGTCAACCAACCAAGTCTATGGAGGATAGATTCATAATCAGTCATACCCACTATTCTTGTCATGGGCTTCGTGCGTAGATAATGCGCGGTGTTTCTGGGGTCGAGTCCAGGAAATAATATAAGCTTTACCAGTGTGTCAATAAATCTCTTGAGTCACGGAAGCGGAATCGTCGGAAATCGGAATGGCCTCTGATCACCTCACGTATTGGACTGCACTCACGAACGACGAGCTCACCATCGACAACATCAACCAGATTCTTGAGTCCATACAAGATGACCTATGGGTTGCGGCTGCTACTGTCGACCGGGTTGTGGATGATGTGAACGTCCAGAAAACCCTACTTGAACTCGGTATAGCCCGAACTACCACCGCTGTAGAACGGAGCAAGGACGCTTCCATCTCTGTCTTCATTCCTTATAACTCAGATCTGGTCGACGCTAATGTGCCTACAAACGCGAATCAAACAGTCGGTATCCCGTCCAAGCTCCGTACACACTTCGAGTCTGTCCTCAACGATGCGCAACTGTGCAACTTGCGTGCAACGCTGCTTCAGCGCCTGGACCGCCTGAACACTTTTGTTGAACTGATGAAGATTGTTCCTGCTGGACCAAAGGATGAGGTAGATGATGAAATAGATGAATGGGAGGATGATCCATGGGCCGACGGAGCGACAGCGGCTTCTTCAACGAATGCAAAGGACACCAAACCATCGCTTTCCCTCCCAATATCCCTTTCCTCATTCCTAGTGGATGATATTGTCGAGCTTGCGTGTCAATTGGCATCCCAGCAATGGTTCGGGGCTGTCCAGCGCCTTCTAACACGCCATGGGCCATCCCTCTGGCCCTTTCGCTTCTTCATATTGGAAAGTATATCTGAACATGTGCACCCGTCAGATTTCCGAGATATCCTACCGCTCTTTGATACCCCAAGTAACTCAGAGCTCACACCCACATGGGATTTGTGGCGGCCGAAGGAGGATTGGTCAGAGTCATCACAAGTACAAGCTGCGTTGAAGGACATTTCTCCCTTCACACTGAACGAAGATCGCACTGCCATACCTCTTGGTCGCTCCCCACACCCTGAGCCTCTAACTGCCCAGGAGCTCTTGTCCTGGTATACACGCCGCATCGACAATATTATAAATACAACCGGGTTGATTGATGTTGCATTGGCCACAATCCAGCATGGTGCCTCACAGGGCATCCCTGGACTGGATGCAGTAGGGGAAGAACTTAGTCTTCTTTCTCGCCTAGTCTACGATGCCCCTCAGAGCCTAGATATCATGCCTGATTGGACCCTAAGTAGATGGTCCTCAATGAAGCCATCCGCCGTTGTGCAAGCGTACCTTGCGTATTCTACACCAGAATCTGTCCCTAACGACATTGCTCGTCTCGTCATGCCCTACCTTTTCGTGCTCGAGTCTCGTGCAGAACGCGCCGGAAACCCAGATCCAGGGATCCCCACCCGACTTCTTTACGAATACATCCTTTCCGCCCCACTCGAGATAACAGCAGCTATCTTTGAGGCATCCAAACCGACGTTGCCTACTGCCCAACGGCTGATTCGTGATGACGGAGATATGGCACGTCTCGCACTTGCCTGCCTATATGGGAGTGACGTTTTGGATGAATGGTCAACAATGAGCAAGATTTTCGAATGTTTGCCCGCATGGGATGTGGGTCGTGATCAGAAGGGCACGGATAATATCACCGACACTACTATATCATCCCTTGGGGCTTTCGTCACTCCATCTACCACCCGCCCTCGCTGCAGCGCAACCGACCTTCTACTTTTCTTTCAACCCCTCCCAATCGAATCGTTGTCCAGGGCATTGGACATTTTGGATGTGCACCTTGAATCAGGCGAAATTCTATCTCGATGGAGTGTTCCTGCTCCTCTAAAGTGGTTCCTACAGAGCAAAGCCGACGTCAATGAACAACGTGCATGGGCAAACCGTATGGCGCGTCGCGCAGGTGGTAATGATGATCAGCTGAATACACAAGAAGACTGGGAATGGCTGCTAGAAGACATGCTCAAGCTGACGGGCAAGGGTGATACTGGGCTCAATGGTGCTTTTGGACTTCTCAGCCGTGACGAGGTTATCCATCTTTTCTTGAGTGGCCTTCTGAACTCTGGCAGTCAGTACTTCATTTAATAGTTCCTTTGACGTATCTCATAGACTTCCCCATTCAAACAGAATTTGACATAGCTAGGCAGCTTTTGCAATCATCGGGCGAGAAGCTTTCTATCGAAGCGTCAAAGGTCGAAGATATATGCCTCGAATGTTCGCGAGAATTTTACGACAATGCTCAGTCAGGCAACTACAAGTTTGGTGACATGAAGCTTGCCTACGACTGGTAAGATAAAGCAGAGCGTAATTTGGTATCAATTTGACTTAAATATTTAATTCCCAGTTTGGATGTACCGCCGCCCACCGATAGAATTGTTCGCGAAAAGGAATTCATAGAGGCAACATCTCGTATTTCCTCGTTCAATGTCACTTCCCGCCCAGGAATCCCAATCTCTCCAATTGAAATCCGACTCACGAACGACAGGCTTTCACTCGTATCCCGCGTTCTGTCTAGCAACAGCGATGCTTACAAGCACACTGAAGTCATACTTGATCTTGCCCGCAAGCTTGGTTTCAAAAACGATGTGACCGCAGAAGTTAAAACGCTGGCTATGCTGGCAGATACCGCTCTCCAAGCCGAGGACTTTTCCCGTGCATACGAGCTTAGCGACAGGATGGTCAGCGCAGTACTGAATCTACGTGCGAATTCTCCGAATGTCACCCAGGTTGCAGAAGCCAGTGAGGTCTGTTGGGTGGCATGTTTCCAGTTGGGACGGCAAGTCGAATTCAATGATGTAGAAAAGAAACTTCACCTGCTCGGTCGGGCTTTGGAACTTTGCCCCCCGGATAAGATGCACGATGTTTTGACACCGTGGCGCCGGCTGGAGGAAGAGGACATCGAAGTCCGCCAAGAGCAGCTTTCAAATGCTACACAAAATGGACTCAAGGCGTCAGCCATTGGCAAGCGCAACCTATCGGAGAACGTCACGTCCTCGTTGAGAGCGCGCCTCCAGGAATTCCACATGCCATCCCCACCGCTACTTAGCACTCCCGACGCCGCTGCTCTGGCCAGTAGAACCTTCCGAAGCGTTGCCGCTAACTTCCCATTTTCAGTCGGTAACCGCGGACTTTCCCAAGTATCCGATCGAGATGAGAGGGGTTCGATTACTGGTAGTCTACTGAGGGGCGACGAGGATGTCTCAGCTCAAGCTAGTCGGGTGTTGTCCAAGGGAATCGGATGGCTTATAGGAGCAGATGATGATTGATTAGACTATTTGTAGTACCAATTTTATTACCACTGTCATCCAAAGGGAAGGAAAGTGGGACGTAAGGAATATCATGGACGGTACGAGCGTAGCACACAGAAGACAATTCCAATCCACGTGAATAGGGTATAGTATGTGACCGGTGTCTAAATGGTAAAACGGAGCGAAGAGATGGAGTATATGATCAATGGATTGGACACTACAACAGGATGAGATAGTAGGGACGATTCATTATGATAGGGGATAACATAGATAGAAAATTCGTGTAAAAGAGTGGAATGGGTGTGCTATATTGTATCATATAACTAGCCCGGATTTCATTAAGGACGCACGATTGACCGCCCCGTAGGTTAAATTCATCACATACCGGTGCCAAATCGAGACGAACTTCCTGTACGCGCCCTAGGTCGGTCCATGACGTTAGAGCACTTCGTCTCTTGTCCTTCGATGCCCTGCCGACCCTGAGCAACTGGAGGTGCACCACGACCACATGTCTGACAGTAATCCGCTCCACTCCCTGCCTTACGCAGGTCCTCGATCTCAGTCTTGAGATCACGGACCTGACCCTCGAGTTCCCATATCTGCCGCTGCCAAGCTTTCTTCGCGTTCAACATCTCGTCCTGCAGAGCCTTGAGGATGCTACACTGGTCTTCGGAAATGGTCGTCATAATTGTTGGCTTGTTATCGCTACTCGAAGGATCAGATCCGTGTCGGGAGCCGGAGCCCGGGGTAACTGGGGAAAAGACGTTCGTCGATGTGTCTATATCCGTCTCTAGCGAGGGTTGAGAATCCTGGGTTAGATCTCCGAACTGGGCGCTGAAAATCGTCGAGACAGGGCGCAGTTTGAGCGCGGGGAACTCCGAGACGTTGGCGGGAGCACTTTGTGGAGATCTGGTATTGTTTAGCCAGGGTTTGTGAGGGGTATCGGATGTTGTCATCCGCATCTGGAAAGATTCGTCTATCGCTGAGGCAGGTGCACGGTCGGTATATCCCTCCGGATGTGTATTTATAGATAAATGGGGGACGGTGCGTTTAGAACTAGGAGCGGGTTTTAAGAATGCTGAAGGCTGGAGTGTAGGAGTATCCTCTAGGTAGGTAGATGCCCCTAGTAGAGAAGGCGAAATGTTGGGAACGGGGACACGATGTGCGATTCCCGGCACCTTGTAGACTGTTTGCGCCTCTATTAACGGCGGAACGGGAGGTGGCGATGCCCTTTCGTCCCTCTCCTGCCCGCGACCGCTGTTGAAAAGTCTCATGAAACCACTCTTCTTGTGCTTCAAGGCCTTTGCAGGCATACTATCGGGCTCGCTTCGTTGCTGTCCTCCCACGATATGATGAAGAGCACTCTTGGCTTTAGTGCCAGTACTGATGGTACGCACTCGAACCCGTTGAGGAAGCCCGCGGTCGATAGTAGCTCCTCTGTTTTCTGAATCATATACATCCGGGAATGAGACACCAGCCGAGGTAGAGGTGTTTGTTGGGTGAGCGCTCAGGGTTCGTTGTGCTCGTGCTTCCTCAAGAGAAATGAGGGAAAAGGGCTGAGAACCGCGCTCAGTCCAACCAGGGAGTTTGTCGATGCCTGGTGGAGGTATAGCCAAGCGGTTTTCCTTCAGGCGGCGATTGAAGTCAAACCGATGGGTGTTATTAACAGCAGTTATCGGCAAGGATATTTCTTTCCCCTCAAGTGTCGATGTGCGAATTTTGGGACTAGTGGAGGATATAGATGTAACCGGCGCGAGCGTTGATGTTGACTCGGATCTTGTTGTAGAAATGGAAGTCATTGAGTCTGTTGCGATTGAGTCGCTGCGGGAAACGCTTTGCGTGGGAGATACAGGAGCGAAAGAAATGGTCAGGTCGGGGTTCGCATAAGGATGGAAGTCATCGGCGCCATAGGCTGGTTGATGGTGAGAAAAGGTATTGGCGATGTGATCATTTCGTGATGGAATATCTGAGGGAGCTACATGTGACGGATAGGAATCGGCGGCCGGGGAAGGGGGCATCGAATGGGGAGACTCGGATCGTACATTCAGAGAGAACTTGGCACGTAGCTTTTGGCTAGTTGTGGCTACGGCTAGAGAGGAGGTTGATAGACTCTCCTGAGCTAGAGCACTATGACCCAAAGATTTAATAATGAGAATAACAGACAAATGCTCCACTCACTACAATGCGCCTTGGGGATAAGACATGTTGGAAGATGTTGTTTCGAACGATCGCTTTGATTTCATCTTAGAACGACTAGACTCCCCGCTAGGCCTGGGGCTAGAGAATGAAAAGCCCTTTTTGGACGAAGGAACAGGATCTTCATCGTCCGCCTCCTGAAGTACCTCTTCTTCAATCTCCCATGGGGCACGAGAGTGGAAGCGCATCTTGGGACCGAGATAGCTCATTCTACTAGTTGTGTCGGTGTCTTCATCTACTTGGCGCTCATTTGGGTGAATGTCTGAGGCAACAGACAAGCGGGGTTCGTCTGAGAGGTCCAACATGCTGACGCCGTGGTCATCGGGGCGGTCACGATTCTTACGACCTGTCCAGGTCGAGATGTTTGGAGAATTTGGAGGGAGTTGGGTCGCAGGAGATGGAGATTCTTGGCCAAGTGGGCGTGGAGAGAAGAAAGGATGAGAATAAATAGAAGGAGTGTCGGTAAATCGTGAATCCGTCGAGAAACGGCCCTGGGGATCAGCCTGAGCGTTGCGCTGGTCGAAGAGGTTTCTTAGATAGTCATCGTGGTGGTTGAGAGGTGAATTAATGGACCGCAACATAGTTTGGGTATCGGGCGGGAGAGGAGGCAAACGTGGACCCTGCTAATGTATAGTCACCACAACTTGGTCTAACCAAACTCTGTTCTGGTTGCAAACATGTGCAATTTTTTTCTGATTTGATTCCATCATGTGGTGACTTCTTCAAGGAGGTCCTCCGTCGAGACCAATCTTGCCAGGGATTTCAAGCATAAGCATAGGACAGATTCCAGTTGACTCGACATCAGAATTCACAGCGATAGTCTATTACTATCACATCAGTTCCATCTCGTCACGTGCCCACACACCTTTCTCTCATGGAACCAACTACAATATCCCTCGCCCCAACATCCAACGGCCGCCTCTCTGGAAAGTTTTGGAAGGCCAAAAAGAGCCCCACGGTGTATGTCCTCCCAGGGATCCCTGCGCTAATCCTCTGACATTCCCCAGGCGATCACAACTCCCAGATGGTGTAAAGACTAAAAACTGGGAGGACCGGATGCGAAAAACCCAACAGGCCCTGGCTATCAAAAAGCTTCAGGCGGAGCTCAAGGATGAAAAGGAGTTTGAGATCAAGAGGTGCCGCAATTCCTTGATTTTTGTTATTTTTCGTTGACTGTTTTCAGACGCCGTGAGGTAACGCAGGAGCGCAAAAAAGCGGCAGAGGAACGCCGCCGGCTAGAAGAGGACAAAGCAAAGGTCCTCTATTAGTCCCACAGCTCATCTGCCAGACGCTGACCTGTTCTCTAGCTGGGCGCCCGGAAAGCTGCAAGGCTGCGCAGGAAAGCCGGACGAACAAAAAAAATCAATGGATAAGGTCGGACACCTTCCGAATCATTCTTATCCTAGTTGAGCCATCTTACATATGCGATTATAATCGAGTGGTATGTGACAATGACGGCATTATGAAATCTGATCCTACAGTTCCCATGTCATGTCACTCTCCCCTTCCCTGACGAACGGTTTGTCTAATCCAGCAACCACACTCTCGCAAAGTGGGCAGTTTCCGGCAAGGACATCTTCCAACTCTTCTCGCAGCTTTTCTGTTTTCTCTGCTGAGTCCACTCCTGCTACTTGACGAACACCGCCTATTCCTGGTATCCAAGTTTGCGGTGAGACAAGTGTGACCAGAGCGTCAGGTACTATGAGATCTCGTAAGCGATCTCCAGCTGAAAAGATGTTTCGTCCAAGACGATTCGCTGCACGTGCGCCATTTTGCAGAGGATTGACGCCAAAGTTAGACGACAGAAGAGTGCGTTGTTCTGGCTGCTGGCGAGAGACTGGATTCGTGACAAGGGCTGGGTTTCCAATGGCGGATACATTCAAGTCATGCGCAGCTACTGCCTTGGTACCGAGTGAGACCCCGCCCGTTAATTTGTTTTGCAACGCGATGATCTTTCGTAAAGAGTGAGCAGGCAAGTACTCTGTCGCCTAAAATCGAGCAATCTATGAGCGTATTGCATAAGTGGAGAAATTAAATACTTACCAAACCAATGAGACAATCAGCATGGAAGGAATGCCGGCAGGGGAAAACGTAGAATTGTCGACTAATGAGCAAATGAGAACAGAGTGAGCATTGCTCGCCAGCATCGATTGTGACAAAGCGATTTTTCAACGCAAGAATATCTTGCTTGATAGATTCAGCCGTTTGTGTAGCTGCGTCCATTTCACTCTTGAGCAAATCAATGTGCGACGAGTACCCCTCTAGTGCATGTGCAATCTCCTCTTTGAAATCATCAATGACAACAAAATCGGGGAAGAAGGGCAGGATATCCTCGATTTTGAGGATGTCCGTATTATCAAGGAAGTGCATGGCGCTGTGAGATATCAGATCTGGCAGAAGAATATTGGGCATTGGTACACATACGTTTTGATGTCCTTTTTGTCCTGCACCACATATCTCGCGATTTTGAGCCACAGTTTTTTGCGCAAAGGCTGGTCATCCTCCGGCATGTCGGCGTTGATTTTAGCCAGTTCAAGATCACCCTTCTCAAGGGCCAGATCGACCGAGTTCTCCCATAATCCCATCTTAGAGTAAATGTGTACACAGGGCTGTGTTCGACCAGCGTTCTTACAAATCCGCAAAGCATAGTCCAGGTCATAGCAAGGCCTTCCCGTAACGGGATCGGAAGGAGCGGTAGAGAGAAAACGAAGAAGGGCTCCATCATCATCACTCGTGTTGTACGTCGTTGAAGATGTTGGAGAAACATAGAATGTGATGAGCAGATTGTGCACCGTCGGCGACGTATTGGATTGCTCAAAAACGAGGTGATTAAGGTATCGGATGGCTTGGTTAGGGGATGAAGGGTCTCGTGCGGTATATTGTAGTTGCAAAATGGATGGGATCAAACGCAAAGGGTCAAGGGAAGGTTGTCGCAACCAAGAGTCGACTGTTTCTCTAGGTGCTTGTCGCATGAGCACGGGGCCAAAGCGATAGTACATTTCGAGGTCAGACTGTGCTACAATCAGAATGTTCATAGTTCAACCAAGTAAAAATTACTCACTTGTCGATTAATAACCTCGATTGCTTTGATCCAGTCTTCCTCCGTTATCCAATGTTCGATCACACGCTGGAAGTCACCAATTGCATTAGCATAGTAGAGATACATATCAGTCCTCCCATGGCCTTGGAGAAGGTCATAAACAGTATCCCGATCCAGATTGTGCTACAGGAATACCTTGAGATATTATGCATCAGCACCAACAAAATTTTGCTCACCTTGTAAGTGTCGAAGAATTGTCGCAGATCGTCCTCTAGGATGCTTCGTTCCGTTTGGAAGTTCACGACATCGTGTGAAACTGATTCTGAGGCAACAATGTCATCAAGTTCATTGCATTTGCTGAGGTAGAATTCGACCAGCCAAGTTGCCACCATCATCCGCTGAGTTATGTCCTAAATAAATCCAGATTAAGCGGGTGTCATGGGATCCGATAATCCGACGTACTCCTTTCCGCGTTCGCTCCAACCTAGAGATTAGATAGGATCTCAGCGCATCCCTCTCTCCAGCATCAAGGAATTTGAGGGTAACTTCTTCAAACGGGGTAGAACACTGCGCGTAGCACTGTGCTGCTTGGAAAAAGCGACCCTCATTGAAGAATGCATTGGCTTGCGCAGATAGGACATAGTCTCGCTGGGTGGCACTCTAGTAAGACTTATTCAGATATATGTGAGGTATGAAGTATGTGGGCACACATACCTTCGCGTATCTGAGAGCAACCTCAAATTGATGCTTATCGAGGTAAATCTTCCAAATATCACGATCCTCGTTACCTACAACTAGTTCAAATAGTGACTGGTCAGTGTAAACCCAATATGTCCTTCGGACGGGGTCAGCAGCTACACCACAAACTTTCTCCCCAGGTTTCTAAAATGGCCACAAATCAGTCACTTCACCAGCGAAAGAGATTTCCTGATTTACGAGTGGTAGGGATTCTTCGTACTTGAGCTGATCGTCTAAATTACACACAGCTGATATTCGATCTTTGTAAAGCAAGATAAAATGGAACTCGGTCAGGGCAATAGAACAAGGCGCTTCCGGAGGATCGGTCTCGGAGGGGTATGGTAGAAGTTGCGCAGCATCAATGAAGTCATCAGATGTAGATTCAAAGTTTAGAATTCCGTGGTATATTCCAGGTCCTATGTACCAACCACATTGAGTGAATATATCGAACGATTCCACTATATCTGAAACGACTCACCTGTCATCCATGCCAAGATTTTCGGCAGAGACAGAGCTTGGTCAGGATTAGGAGTGTAAAAGCGGAGCTCAGAATCTTGCAGATTCCCGGGTAGCTCCAAGATTTCTAAAACTACATTCAGCAGAAATTTGGCATAGAAACACGATATGTACTCACTCGGCGCATTATCCCGATAGCCTGAAAACAGCCCTGTGAAGACACGGCCACCATCATCAGACCGTCTGTCTGGAACTCCAATGAATTGGTATATTCGAGAAGCAGTGGTCAGGATCACCAAAGCTTTCTTTGGATCTGAAGGAGGGAAGAAGTCGAATTTGACACCTGTTATGGGGTGTCGTTCGGGTAAGGAGAAGACTGCCTGCAAATATCGTTCTTGCGATTTGAAAAAGTCCTCTTCAGCGTCGAGTACTGCTTCGTAGACCGTTCCGTTTCTGGCACCAATGAGGATTTCTCGTGTAGACGTAGAATGTGAAGACGATAGGAGCGCAGCCTTGTTCCATGCAATGCTCTCGATGCACATCTTGAAGCCCTTCAACCTTCGGGGCTCCTTCCAGGTGCGATATAGGTACCAATTTTCTCCTTGAATAGAAGTGATGATAATGTGACGCCCCGAGGGGTCCATAAAGAGCTTATAAATGGACATCTCAGTCGGTTTCCTCGGCAGCTTGATCTTGATGACCTGGTCGGAGTGCGATAGCTCTATGAGAACGATCGTGTTTGAAGAAAGTCCCATGGCAAGCATATCCGAGCAGACGACAAATGATACAAGAGGAGCCGGGAAGACATATTGAACACGTCCGAGGTCGAATATAGGTGTTTGTATTGCGCCTGGTTCAAGGTTTCCTAGCTAATAGACATTAGCTTTTTTTCCCTTTAATATGTTTTCAGAAAAGTACATACTGAGTGGAGAACATCCAGTTCCACAGGAGGGTCGTCGGGTTCATGTGGGGAGGGCTCAAACCCCTCATAATGTAACCAGGGGAGTGGGTACGTGCCAGTGACAGAAGCAGGACCGTTGGAATGTTCAACATCTATTCAAAGAAAGAAAAATGGGTTTGCAAGCGCGGAGTACTGAAGAAGTACTTACAGTCATCGAGCATGGTCGCATCCAGAGCTTCAGACGCGTTCCAGAGATTCGAGAACAGCTGCAGTTGCTGGTGCACGTGTCAGGCGGCCCGGTCTACTGCCTGTCGATGTTGTCATTGTTTTCCGACTCCTCATCTCGGAATTTCTAGTGATGTCAAGACCTATGCCTCGCCTTTTCGTAATTCGTCACGGTAGTTATAATTTGAGGCGATATTTTTTTAAAAAAAGATGAAAGCCAATGGATTTATTCAGGGGAAACTGAGTGGTCGTTAAGCGGGTGAGTTCATAGTCGCATTTCGCGTATAGCCTGCATCCATACTCATTCTCATTGTCAGCTCATTTCTCATAGGCGCCATGTGTGTACCATTCGATTCTCAGGATTAGTCTTCACAAATATATAGACTGGGCGAACAGATATACCACTTACCGCGAGAGGCGAACAACAGATCAAGGCTCAAGCTCAAACTATTGTTGGCGATAGATGTGAGGACTGTTGTCTGATCCCATCCGTTCCCTTCTCATCACCAGCTATCACCTACCAGTGGTCGTCGATCCCAAGAATCTACATACAGTCTTTGTTTCACCACGCCAACGTGCTCACAAGACATTTCATTTACTATTTGGCCATTTGGCAGAGACTCCTTCACACGTCTTGTCCGAACAGGTACGAGAATGGGACTATGGTAAAGTTAAAAGTTCGCAGCTCTCTTGAATATTCACATAAAAGAAACAGGCGATTATGAAGGCCTTTTGTCTTCCGAAATCAAGCAAAAGAACGCAACATGGACCATATGGAATGATGGGTGTTTTCCTGGTCTGCCACTTCATATTGTGGAAGTCTCACTGTGATGAATGTAGATGCCCAGGCGGCGAGTCGGTTCAAGAGATACAGTCCCGTGTGGACGGTGTAATTGCACAGGTAAACCAACTTTTTTCAAGTGTGATAATCTGCTCATAAGCTCCTTAGGTTCAAGAAATTCATCGACAATACATAGAGGAAGGCATTGGTTCACGGGACGTCATGATCGTCGCGCATGGACACTTGAGTCGCGTTCTAATCTCTCGCTGGAACAAGTTTCCTCTCGCCCTGGGTTATTATTTACCAAGAGACACTAATCTTTCTATAACTAATACCATTGATGATTGTAGGAACCCACTTTAACGTTGAGCCCGGATCAGTACGTCTATCAGTTGGAATTCTCTACTACTGATTTCGAGTATCTTTTTCAGGTGTCAATTCTAAGCTACAATCACAATTCTTTGGCAGAGCCTACACTGAATACCTTGAATCTGTATGCCAGTGTGCTTTGAAGTCATGTGTACCGCAGATTAGACGTAATTTTATGATTATCCGTGTTTATTCGCAGCCCTGAATTTGACGCGTCCCCTCTGTTCTGACTGCATCAAACCCGGACATATCCTCCACTTGTCTAATTTACCGGACCTCCTACACTTTCCTTTACTTAAACTATGTCTGAGGTTGAACCGCAGATTTTTGCACCAACAATAGTCGAGGCTATGGATCAGGATGCAGCTCAGGAGTTTGCTGAGGAGTCTGCGGAGGAGTCTGCTGACACGTCGCACAGCAGTGTGTTCTCCCCACACGCCGAACACGAGGCAGAGGAAGATGACCATTCACTTGATGTCATCTCGAACGCGGAGAGTGCCCCAGCTGACAGTGCAGAACCTGAAACCGCCGCAGACGGCTTGCTACCTTCGGTTAGTACAGAGGCAACGCCCGGCATCCTAGATGGGCTCTCTGAAATCGAGGACAAGCCCAAATCTGACTCGAGCGTACAGTCGTCAGCCAAACCATTAATGTCTGTAAAGCCAACTGGCAAACTCAATGGAGGCCCTCCCACTCCTCTGGTCAAAAAGGTCTGTCTTTGGTATACCTTTCATCTTTCAACACTCCTCAATACATGCCCTCGTTCTAGATAATCAATTCTGGAACCTTTGGCGCTGGAACTACAAGCAAGCCACCTCTTGCGAACGCTTCGGCTCCAGCAAAGTCCTCCGCTGCACCCGTTCTCAAGAAGTCGACCAGCTCAGCGCCTCCATCAAGGACACTAATGCCGTCATCACGTACACCAGCCGCTTCTGCAGTCGGCCCAACGAGAAGGCAATCGGTTGTTCCAGCCAAGCCGTCCGCCCCTGCCATGTCTAAATCCATCTCAGCCAACGCAAAGCCAGCTTCAGCCCCTGCAAAATCAGTATCACCTTCTACAAAACCTCCGGTCTCGACTAGCGCTACACGTGCCTCAGTCGTTTCTCCCACTGGCTCTGTGACATCCGCCTCCTCCCGTCCCCGTGCATCTGTCTCCGAGGGTGTAAAACGTGCTCCTCTGGCCAGACAGAGTGTCGCTGCAGGCACAAAACCTCCTCTAGGTGCCTCGTCTAAGCGTTCCGCCACCATCAGTGTCCCTAAATCAACTCGTACTACTCCATCCATATCATCCATCAAGGAGGTCAAAGAGGACGGGAAGGTTTTGGAAGAGTTGCAATCCAAGGTAGATTTGGAGCCTCAGTATGCGGGTTTATTGCAGTAATACTCATCAATTAAAAACAGCTGAAAGAAGCCAACGATGCACTTGTATTAAAGAACGAGAACGTCATCCAACTAGAAAACCGAGTGGTTGAACTCAAAAGCTCTCTGGAAAATACCCTACACGACTTTGCGACCAAGGTATCACTGGCCGAACAGCTGGAACAAGAGAAGACCTCCTTGGAAATACAGCTCTCGCAGGCGAGAAATGCAGTGGTCGAGTCTGACTCAGTACGTGAACGTGGTGAAGTTGCTGTTCTCGCCATGCGACAAGATGTATGCCATAGGAAGCTTTCTAATCTCACCTCTTGGCTTATATTTCTTCATAGCTCGAAACCGCCAGAGCTACATCAGTAGCCAACGCGGAACTTATTGACAGCCTTCGTAACCGGATTCAGGACCTACAAACCCAACTTATTTCGTCACAAGAGACCCTGGATATCATGCAAAACTCTGGCTCCTCTGACACTCAGAGGGAGATCGCCGAACGTGAATCCCTACTCAAAGCCCAAACTGATCTTGATGCCATGGTTGCTGAGAACGAGGCACTGAAAGCTGCCCATGCCATCGCTCTCCAAACTCTGGATGCTAAGCTCCAGGATGCCGAATCCAAGGCTATTATGGTAGATGGTTTGGCCGCTCAGATCGCGGCATTGAAGGAGGAGAAAGAGGAGAACTCTGGGAAGGTGTCAGAACTCGAGATTGAGGTCTTGGAGCTAAAGGAATCTCAAGAGGCTGTTGAGGACGAACGCGAGCGCTTGTCAGTTCGTGTCAAGGCCCTGGAGGATGAGCTTCTTAAAGCTATCTCTGCATCTCAAACAAACCATGACACAGCGAAAGCGAGAGAGTTAGAGGTCGCGGCTGAAATCGAAGCACTCCAGAAGTCCCATGCCGCAGCGCTGCGGGCTGCCTCGGATGAGCAGGAGAGGCTGAGTGCTGCTCTGGAGAATCTCCAGGTCCAATTAGCCACTGCTCTCGCGGAACAGGAACAAGTCAAAACTGCTGTGTCAGCCGCTGAAGAAGAACACGCATGCAGGGTTCAAGAAATTGAACAAGCACATTCGGATAGGGTGGTAGAGTTCTTGAACGAGATCAAAAACATCAAATCAGAGCTGGAGGTGACTGTTGTTTTCTGCATTATAATTCCTTACGCCTAATGCGTAATTTTCAGAACCAAGAGGCCTACTACAATTCCAAACTCAATGTAGTCAAGGAGGAACATGTCAAACTTTTGCAGGAAGAATTCGAACGCGCAAAGGTAAGTCTGGTCTTTAGACGCGTGATTTAAACCTTGATTTGACGCGGGACATCGTCCAGAGTGAAGCCGCAGACGCACATGCCCAAGAGCTACAGGGTCTTCGTGCTGGTTCATCGGCGTCGATTGAACAAATACAGGCTGCGAATCGGTTAGCTCTAGCTGATCTTAAAGCGGAACATACAGCTCTTTTGGAATCGGAGGTCACGTCTCTGAAAAAAATTATTTCGACTCTGAAAACCGATCTCAAAGCGACTCAAGACGACCTTGCCAAAGCGAAAATATCTCTAGAGGCCGCTCGCATGGATGTGACGACCCTCACAGAACAACGAGATGAGGCACGGTCTCTGCTAGCCTCAGCACCCAACTCGTCCACACATGTTGAGGAGGTCGCACGCCTCAGCCAGGAATTGTCCAACACAAAGGACGACCTAAACGCCGTCACTGAGATGCTCAATCTCACCAAGGTCTCTCTAACGCAAATATCCAACAACCAGACCAAGGATCTGGAGGATGCTGCGAAGGCCCGTGCTGACGAGGTCACGAAGCTTCGCTCCGTTCACGACGAAGAGATCGCCATACTTGCCGCACAGAAATCTGAGCTCTCGGTTAGAGTTTCCGATCTTGAGGGGGAACTCGCGACCCTCAAAGCTACTGTCGCCTCCGAGCGCATGATTCCCAAAGTGAATGGGAACAGCAACGGGGCAGCACCACCTACTTCCCCAAGCGTGACGAAGGAGGACTTGCAGAAGATGCATGAGGCGCATAACCTAAAGATCTATGACCTTGAGGCTGCACATGCGAGGGCGATTAAAGCGCTAAGTGAGCGAGTTGAGGCATCGGAGAAGGCCGCAGCAGAACTCAACTTGGAAATTCAACGCAAGACAATGGAAATTCAATACCTAGAGCAGGACCAGGAGGAGAGTCAGGAACAAATCACTCGGTATGTTGGATTCTTTGGTTTCAAAAGCTTCATCGTTGCTGGTTTAACTGTCGCTATATTCTATTTTCTATAACTTGGACTTGGACCTAATTTATTGACGACTGTTTATTGAATGCCACCAATAGGTTGAAGGAGGATCTGGATACCTTAACGGAACGGAACGCCAAAGAGCAGGCGACTGCAGCATGACGACAATGCCACGTCGGAAATGCCCCTCATCAATTGCAAGACATGCTGAGACCTCACCACCATCATTCATTTCTCGACATTACAGTTCTGCAATCACTGTGCATGTTACCCATCTCCTTTATTTGATCCATAGTCTACCGCAGTTTACTCGGATAGATATACCCCTACTTATCCCAATGAAACATCGCGATAAGTAGAATTATTGACAAATTTGGCCTGTGATAACTAGAGATTAATGACTTGACCGCAATCGAGTGGACTTGACGCGAAAATCAAAAGTGGTGTGAGCGGTACGCCGTCGGCCTATGGACCGAACCAATTTGGTAATTTCCGCGTGCGGGTGGTACCGAGCGCGTCCCCAAACAATTCTCCACAATTCTTTCCCTTGAAATCCAACCAACTAGACTGACTACTTTCTCTCCCTTACCACTACCTCCCACCACCTCTCCCGGTCACCGTCATGGCTATTCAAAAAGAACCAGGCCAGAAGGGCGTCAGCTGGTCCAACATCGCTGTTGGTATGTACGCGTCTGACCATATAATGTCATATTGACCTATGTCTCCAGGTGGCATCATGAACATGGTACGAAACCATGCTATTCTTCTTGAATTTGATAGCTTACCATGCCCAACTGTCTTTCCTTCGGGGTTTAGTTTGTATGTCCCTTCCCTGCGTGATACGAACTATTCTAACGTCTCTTTCTTTTTTAGGAGGCAAGTTGATACATTTTATAAGAGGATCATTCCCTGAACTACACTTAATCCAGGTCACCACCCTTGGTCAACCATTGGAAGTTTTGAAGACCCAGATGGCTGCTAACCGGTCTCAGTCTATGTGGCAGGCTTGTAAAACGGTCTGGTCCCGTGGTGGTGTCGTTGGTTATTACCAAGGTCTTATTCCATGGGTGCGCCATGAGTTAATTTTAGCTATTGCCTTCTTACCCTGTGTTTAGGCTTGGATTGAAGCCTCTACCAAAGGCGCTGTGCTTGTCTTCACCGCGTCCGAAGTTGAAACTGCTTCCCTGGGTGCTGGCATAAACCCTGCATTCGCTGGTCTGCTGGGTGGTATGACAGGTGGTATTGCACAGGCATATGCCACTATGGGTAAGTTGATCTATACACAAGAAAACCTGCACTTGGTCAATGACAACAAATATACTGTTACTGGCCAATTCTCTGCCCCCACCTCCCTCAATCTACTAATTAATATCTTCCCTTAAACAGGCTTTACAACCTGCATGAAAACAGTTGAGATTACTCGTCACAAAACTGCTGCTACCGGTGTCAAGCCCCCTTCGACGTGGGCTGTCTTCGGTGACATCTACCGCCGGGAAGGTCTAGCTGGTGTCAACAAGGGTGTCAACGCCGTTGCCGTTCGTCAGTGTACCAACTGGGGATCACGGTGCGGCGCTATCTTTTTCTATCCAAAGGTTCAGTTCTCATCCATATCCACAGTATGGGTTTTGCTCGCTTGGCGGAAACGTCGATCAGGAAGATCAAGGGCAAGTCTGAAACTGACAGTTTGGGTGCCTTTGACAAGATTTTGGCCTCGACAATTGGTGGGGCGCTTGCCACATGGAATCAACCAATTGAGGTTATTCGCGTAGAGGTTTGGCGTTTGGATAACCTACCTTGACTCGCTCTCACTTCTATATTCAGATGCAATCCATGGCCAAGGGTGCCGCTTCTAATGTCAATCGACCAGCAAAACTTACCATCATGAACACTCTGTCCTACATCTACAAGGAGAACGGAATAAAAGGACTTTACCGCGGCGTTACCCCCCGCATTGGCCTAGGTATTTGGCAAACAGTCTGCATGGTGTCCTTCGCCGATTATGTCAAACTTTGGTATGTTCGCCGTGCATAAACCTCAACTTTTCTTGATCAATGACTAACCATACACTTAGGGTTAAGGGACGACAGTAGACTTTGGAATAATTTCATAGAGACCAATATGCATAATTGTTATACACTTACCATAGAATTACTAAAACCTGCATGCGTCTCGAGTAAACTCCTGAGTTCCTCGGATACCGGCAATATGTAGGCCGAGATGAGCCTTAAAGTTGAGCGGTCCTCTTCAATCACCTAATCCCCGGCGCTTCTACCCGTTCCCGTTATGTCGTCCAAGGGAGCCCACCCCCTGCTGTTGAAATATCTTGCACAACTCGCTTCTAACCCACTCCGAACGAAGGCAATCACAACAGGTGATCTCACTGTCATACAACATAAGCTCATGCTCACGTTTCTTCTAGGAACCCTCTGCTTCTTGCAGGAGGTGGTTGGTAGTACCATTTCAGGCCTGCCCGTTCAGAGACCAGCCAAAAATGCACCCTGCGTCTTGCACATACTCGCTGCTCTTAATGTCGACCTGAAAGCCTTCAAGATGGCCATTTATGGTTTTCTCGTCTCCGCCCCTATGGGTCATTTCCTGAATGGTGCGCTTCAGAAAGGCTTCGCAGGCAAAACAGGGACAGCTGCGAAGCTTGGTCAAATTTTGGTCAACAGCCTGGTTGTGTCCCCTATTAATGCCGTTGGTATGTATGTTATCCTGCTTTATTTACTTTCTTACCAAGTTCTGGATGCTCAGTCTTCCTTTTGTCCATGGCGGTCGTCAACGGAGCCAAGACACTTGATGAAGTACTGAAGACTATCAAAGCCGGGTTCTTCCCAGTGCTTAGAGTAAGATTTCAACATTACAAGTTAACACGTCTAGTAAAACTAATGATAATATTCAAGGTTTCTTGGGTGGTTTCTCCTGTCACTTTAGTTGTTGCGCAGAAGTTTATTCCTCTGGAGGTATATTTATGGTGTTCGTTATCTACTCCCCGTTTTCTCAATTTTTGTTCTTAGCTCTGGGTTCCCTTCTTCAATACTGTCCAGTTCGTTCTGGGGGTAAGCTTGCTATGACGATTTCAGAGATAGTCACATAATAATTTCAACAGACTTTCTTCAATGTCCAGGCGAAGAAATCGAAGCTCGCAGCGGCAAAGAAGGCTGAGAGGGAGAAGAAGGACAGGGAAGGAGATGCCAATAAGGACTAATAATGCCCTTCTGAGTTGTATGGATTACACCAATACCGATAGTTTAACTTGAAGATGGCTGAGCATTACATACGACTATCGAGGACTTGTCTTCCTGCGACCATACCTGCTTATACCGATGTAACACTTTCTCTATCTCATCTAGAGAGGTCTCCAAGACTTCAGTCTCGAGACTCCATCCAACAAGCCCGTAGGTACCTGGACGGGTAATCCAGAGCTCAGGCTCAATGGTGGTCGTTTTCGATGCATCAATTGTTCCCCGAAAAGCAAGTCGCCCTGTGTAAGGTGCTGGCACCAGGTTCCTGTATTGTAAAAATTGTAGGATGAGCCATAACATATATGCTTTTTGTGATAGTCAACTCACAAAGGTGGGGGATGTGGTATCAAATTCGCGTTAAGCCTAAGATAAAATCGGGATTTGTGTGTCAAAGAATAGTTGCGAATCTTCATTGTGACTGGAATAAGACAAGGCCTGGAATTTTAAAACGATGTTAGATATACAAATTTTGAAGAGGAGAATCGACAAACCCTTGCATAAAATCATGATACACGGTATCTGGCTCTTGGAGTAACAATACTAGTGGGTTCATCTCAGCATTCCATTCGCTTTTACTGATAGCGTTAAGCATTTCCGCCTTCTCGCGCTGAGTTTCAGCGTACATGCTTCGCTTGACTTTTGCACCTCCCACCACTTCAAGAATATCACCAAGAGCAGCATGACTAGCTCCTAGGACGAGGCCAGACAGGGTAATGTAGCCAGAGCGTCGCTGAGAAGGGATTTCCCAGAAGACGAGGAAATCAACTGCAGCCGGGTTATATAGAGGGAAGATGTGTGGATGAGATTGGCTCGGGATGTGCGGATGTGACTCAACCAAACTGTGACTCATAACTGTCCGTCTGCGAAGAGAAATCAGATCTGGTGTACTTGGTAATAAAAGTGATTGTGGTGCCTAAGTTATAGACATGATTCAGTTCAGGATATGGTTTCATACATATACGAAACTAACCTCAGATATGTGGCTACATAGAAGATCAATTGATGGAGGATTAGATGTTTCCACTGTCGTCCCGTTCAAAACATCCTGCAATTTCTTCGAGACAAAGGCGAAGGTCTCCTGGGAGCCGGAACCTGCACCCCAGAGACTTAATCCAAAAAGTAGCTGGGATGTTTGGAAAGGCAGAAGGGGGCCGCTGAATAATTTTCGGTATGATTTATGTACGAAGGCCAAGGAACTCTCAAAGACTTACTTTTGATACTCCGCAACGGGAGTGCATTTCCAGGTGGGACTGATACTTGTTACTTGGGTAAGATGGATCTCCGAGGTCCGAGAAAGAGTTGAAAGTTCCAGTTGCACGAGGAATAAGTTCTCCGATGATTGGGATGGTCTAGCTGAGACTGAGGTCTCAAAAAGTTTATGGACCTCATAGTATCGGCCAAGTTTTACAGACCGGAATTGCGCTGATTCATCCTAAGAATCCGATGAGGGTGAAAAAAAGGGAATTTGATGATGGACCTAACCTCTCGATAAACAAAAAGAAAATAAAGCCCCTGATTTCCAACTGCTTCTGGGTGGAACTGTAGAGGCAGCTGTGCGCCTTCGCCAGGATTCAATATCATGGAGTCTGATAGTATGATGCGCTTAGGCTTCATAGGAGCAACAGAATTCTGAGATTTTATAACTTCCAACATCCCAGGCGCCCCTTGATACTAGTGTTGAACAAAGTAAATGACAAGCTACAGAGACTACTTACCTGCCTCGCCAGACTCCTCGGCAGGTCCCACCCAAATCTCATCGTCGGGTCCACTTACTATCCATATTTCCTTGATTGGCCGAGTGCCCGTGTTCGAGAACCAGAGGTTTAGCTTTTTCCTCTCTCCTTGGGCCAAAACTAGGTGTTCATCGTCGTCGAAGTTGACAACAAGTTTATGTTCCACCTCTTCTACCTCTACTTTGATATTGACGTCTGGAGCATACGTAGCTGACTGTCGCTGAGCAGGTGTATGATGGAGTCGCGGGCCGCGGGAAGCAAGTGACTCGATAGATGGCAAAAGGGATAAGAAATTATAGGTAGCATGAGTGACAACTAAAGATGCCGTTTGCATGGATTTGATCCCTATCGGTACCTGGTTACTTTTAGCCTCAAGTTCATGTTTATCGTCGTAATGATACTCACCGTCCGGGTCTCTCTTCCATTGAGTACTACGTCATCAATCGTTTCAACTTGGATAAACGCAGCAGAAGTGAAAGATTCAAGAGCATTGGCCTCCTGAACTATGAGTGTCAAGTTGGACAGATTAACTTCGGTATCTAACGGGTTGTGCAACACCAGATCGATCCAGAATGTCTCTTTAATATGTCGTTAGAACAGTTTTTAGCACCAAGAGTTATTTTACCATCTACAGATGCCTTTCCGCTAGAGGCGAGGCCTTGTTTAATACCTTGGGATTTGGTGAAGGTATTCCATTGTTCTTCACGGGCCTTCCATACATTTAATGCTCCACTGTGGGAGGTATCGGGGAGCCTTAATTTTGCTTGCCGTTGAATACAGTAGGTAAAAGGCAATTTCAAGTCTACCAGTTGGCGACTGTCTGGTGATGTTGCTTTGAAATGCTGCAAATTGCCTCAGCATTATCAGGGAAAGATGCATGGTTGACATACAGCGAAAGCGACGCGAAAATCGTCAAGGAATATTTTGTCATTCCCAGGAATTTTCATCCCTTCACTATCGACTAGTGGTCGGAGTGATAGAGAATGGGAGTGGTGTCCAGGCGATCCTCTCAGTAGGCCTAGGAAAAACCGCACTGCGGCCGCGACATCCCCGGTAGTATATAACAGTCTACCTAGATAGACGTATAAATCAGAGTTCTATGAAGGTTACGTCTCTTACCTAGCGGGTGCTCGATACCAGAGAGTATTGTATCAATACTGTGTGCTTCAAACGGAGACTTTCCTTCTGATTCCCAGAATGATGGTGAAAGAGTTTTCTGAGGTCGATTATTATATAGCTCATGCCCTCGTCGCAAAAAGAACATGGTTAGAGGTTTCTTGACGAATCATTAGCCTTGGTCAACTCAGTCCACGACTTGACTCACAATGCCACATTTCTCTAGTCTATTCGCTGCGGAGAGGTACCATAGCGCTGCGCGTCTGCTGGCCTGCTTCCTCGAACTGAGCAATGCTGCATGAGCTAATAAGAGAGCCGAGGGAGGTTCTTCTGACTTGATCAAATGGTCAGCTAGAGAACCCTCACATTGCAGTTTCTATTAGCAAGCGTACATTGCCTGCTGCCCAAACGAGCCATCTTTCACCCTCCAGTGGGTGACTGATAAAGTCGGAAGTGCTTATACCAGCTTCCCAACGAACCGCATACCGGAGTGCAGTCAATTGCTCCTGAGGATGAGGATCAGGTATGATTAGTTGCATCCCAGAAAGAGCGTTAGATGCATAGAGAGGCAATGTGGGTGAAGGGGCCAGCAAAAGTGGTAGAATATCCTAAAATATTAATTAAATTTTGCTACAGGGTAAATCGCGGAATGGGCGCACTGATCCTCCCTTTGATTCTTTCCTGAGCGATTCCCATACTGTTACAGCCAACTTGAGGTCACCGATTATCGTCGCAAACTCAGCTAAACGACGTTGCTGCGAAGGTGGTGATACGAGGGTACCACCTTGAGCCAAGTTCAGGGTCGCGGACCTCGTAGGGAGAGAGGAAACAGAGGATGACACATTATGTACTGGAGTTGGAGATGGCGATGGCGATCCAAATAAGCGTCTCGTGGAGGAGAACAAGCGTGAGGGAAGCCGGCGAGTAGATGAGAACTAAAATGTCGTGTCAATGAATAACGTGCAGCACAAGAAAGCACTCGTACCGTTTCGTTCCACTCTACCATGCACTTCTCCATCCACGGCAGCAAGCTCATCACCAAGAACTCTCGTGAGAAACGCGCAGTGTGTTGTATATCTTTTTCTGCCATTCTCAAAGTGTTATGGCCGTTAGTCGGAAGAGGGCTGCCGGGAGTGTGCGTAGGAGGGTGAGAGTGAGATGTTGGTACCTCGCTCGACGGTGGTGGTGGAAGTCGAGGAGCCAGCGCAGGGACAGGAACTGGAGGTGGTGGGGGTGAAGGTAGGGACAATGGGAGTAGATAACTGTGTAAGCCAAACTGCTTCTTCACAGCATTAAATAGGGCTCCTGTTCTGGAGATCGAAAGATTAAAATGATGTTGAATATTCAGGATTCCATGTAACTTACTCTTCTTCCGATAGCGGAGAGTTTTCGGGATGTATTATTAATGTGTAGCGAAGAATATTAGGATCCACCCATGGAGGGAACTCAAGAGCCCGGGAATGGAGAGTCGTGATAGCCTGAAGAGGATTAGGTGCCAGTGTAGATACAGCTAAAATGACTGAAATGACTAGATTTAAATCTAAAGGGTCATATAAACGCTGCAGGACGTACCGGCAACAGGATGATTCCATCCTTCGGTCTTGGATGGTACATGGTCCCCTTCAGTACATCGTCGAAGTTCATCCCACCAAGGATTCCTCTGGCTACCCTTGTCATCCAACCTCTCTAAATCCTCGATCCATTTGGCGCAACGCTTATTTATACGTGCACCGATCCAGTCTATAGTGCGAACGGCGCGTTGCTCCTCGTCTTCGCGACAAGCTGTCTCAATTTCGATTAAATCAGAGAAACGGAGCGTGAATGATGCATGCGAAACCGAGACAAGGGTGGTAGTACGGGTTGTTACTGTATTCAGAGAGATATCTTAATTGCAGAATTATTCAATGTGTAGCGCAACGCACCTTGTGGTAGAGGGGAGAAGGATTGTAAGATCTGGGGTAATGATGGTAGTGAAGAAGATGTCAGGAGTTCCGTGAGATCTTGAGAGGGCAATATGCAAACGTGCGGGCTCAGCGAGGAAGGTAGCGGTGGCGGCATCCCACAGATATGGTTCAAGCTTGTGCACCTTCCTACTATCAGCCAATAATATTCGCACGGTAACACGAGTACGTAACACATATACTAAAAATTTGTCTGGTAAAATATAATTCCCCACGAAATATCAGTCTTGCAACCTCGAGACGAATTGGTTGCGGTCCTGTGGATCCACAAATATAAATTTATAATATGAAATTGACAATTTTCCCATGGAAGCTAAAGCTTTTATTCCACGTAGCTCACTCCCTCGCGGCGACCCCGTAAAAAGATAATGTTTCGATACTGCAGCATTTACTACTACTGATATTTGGTCAATTTTATTAATATCATGCGATTAGTTTCGATTATCGAATTTATACTGACAACGGTGTCCGGAGGACTGTATTACTTATTTCATGAGAGGTGATACAACCTCAATCAGCGATCGCCAATCGGCTACCTGTGGATAGATCAGTGGCAGTGTAGCTTGATATCAATTCGATCTATCTATAGACCTAGACTCTAAGAAGCTTCAATTTATCAAGATAGACGTGTAGAAAGGCAGGCGGTACATTATAATTATTACTAAACCTTTTTTTTTTTTTTTTTACAGACTGTTTTTAACGATAAAAAGCACCGAAATTCTCTTATTTGTTAAGTCCATTGATTCTGCAACTTCTTATGTAGTTTACAAACGTTACCCAGACTCGTTCTCCGACCCACAATCTGCGTCTCACCCCGTAAAAAGCTACGTTTTCTCGAACAGATCACTGTTATAAAGGTATGAAAAAACGGAAGCTGTCTATCGATACCGAAATGTGTGTAGAAATGAAATTCCGAATTCGGTCGACTAAAAAAGTATAACTATAGGAAAGAAGACGCCATTCAGGACACCCGCCAAAATTCTACAAGAATTGTCCAAGTCTATGATTATTACAGCCTCATCAAATTCATTGTCGCGATGACCATCCAAGATTTCTCCTAGTAACAAACCACCCGCGAGCCTCCCAGCTATTCTCATGCTACTAGTACCTCGCCTTCCTGCCGAAGGCTGGGCATATGCATCAAGGGGTGGTCCCGATTCAGATCTTCCACACAGTCCCACGCCCTCACCCCCCCCTCCTGCAGGAGCGAGACGGCTCTTCCTCGGCTATCAACCATTTGTCATGGGAGCACGTGCACTGTGTTGATTGCTCTCGCCCGCAATCCGTCCTAGTTGTAAGTTTTTGATTTGAATTTGAGCAGAACGTTTAATACCTCACACTTCATGAACTATTCCCCCATTTTTTGATGAATAAACGGCGGCAAAATCCCCTAGACATCCCCAACTACCAATTTCCCATTGACAGCAAGGATATCCACAAAACCACCTGCAGCATAGAGACCAGTTGTTCAAACTGACTGATCAACAACGCGATGATAGCAGGCGCACTGGGACAGTCGTAAATCGAGAAAAGCGGCAAATAGATAACTCCTCACTGCAGCCTGAGCGCGTCACTCAAAATCCCCGAGAACATAGGCTTCAGGAATTGGAATGGAGATCCGTAATTTTGTTGATTAGGATGAATTCCATTAGTTCTGTACATTGTGTTAACCCTCAAGCAACTGCTGAGTATTGTTCGTACAGTTCTCTTGAGCTCGCCAAAATGATCTATATCACGGCGGCAGGCCACGGCAGGCGCTGACTCATCGCTACCAGGGCTCTCTCGCAGGGTCACGCTTTGCTCATCAGTGTTGAAGATCTGAATCGGGGCCACCCCTTGATATACATAGTGTCGTCCATTATGCACATGTTGCTGTTCATACTGCTGCGACTCGTATCGTTGTGGCTGACCGTGTGCATACTGCATGACGGGAGTTGGTGGATCTTTTTATGACGGCGGTTGAGCTAATTGTTGCTGCTGCTGACGGCTCGTACTTAGCAACCACACAGCATCGAGAGACAGTAAATATAGAAATACTAATATAACTCTCCTCTCCTCCTCTCGTTCCTCCTGCAAGTTGATGGTCTTGTGACTCTTGTCCTTCAGTAACAACAGCAGTCCTATCCGGCGCTTACCTCTATTTATCCAAAAATGGCGGTTTCTGGAAGAAGGGGATGGATGGAGCTTGGGGTGGGGACCGGCAATGCCTGCCAGAAAAAGTGTGACAGCAAAAGTGGTCCCTTCCCAATTTGGAAGGAACCAGCTCCGAGCTCCCCGGACTCTATGTACTCGTCTTCAAATGTCTTCAGAATTCTAGCCTTGTGCACTGAGAATGGTGGTTAAATAAAAAAATTAATTCTACAACTATTTGTCTCTAAAACTGCTTTTTTTGTTCAAGTTTTCTCAGTAATTAATTTGATCCACTCTGTCTCAAATTTAAATGGCCTGAGAAGGGATGGGTCGATGCAGTCCTTCAAAATGACATTGGGATTTTTTTTGAGAAATCGAGCACCCCATTAATGTAGTTTGAGATGTCAAGATGTTCAAGGGCCAGGAATTCTGCATGTCCCTCCTTTGTCATCTATTGTCAGGGCCATGTCTAGCATACAGATTTATAGCTATTCCTGGAGTGCAATAGTTGGATGATAAGCGAAATATGAATACATTTAGGTCGTGCTGATGACGTGGGTGCCACATTCAAGGTATCGCGCGACCAAACGCGATGCTCTTGATCGTGTCAAATTTCCTTTTATGGCCACGTTCGACATGCTTGTCTCGAACCCAAATATCTGCTTCCACAGCTACTGGAAGGCTCAAATGAAGGTCATAAATACCATTATTGAACCTTCTGATCATGTTCTGACGGTCAGAATTTTTTTAAAATCCCTCAAACCCGAGATACCACCTCTTTCACATCGTGACATTGTCAGTTTTACATGATCAAAAATATTTCTAGAAAAACTGCCTGTAAGACCTTGTTTAGGTACACTCTGCCATCATTTTATGTCACATAAACCAAGAGCTCCGTGTCCTCAATGAGTCGTTAAAAAAGTGTACCACTTTTTGTGCGGTGGTCGGAGTTTAAATTAGCAGAGCATTGCCAGTCCCCACTTGGGGGACGGGAGTAGCTGAAATAGACGGGCTCTGATGGTGGCAGTTTCTTGACAGGTCTCTTTTGCTGTATTGGACCTTATCCCTGGGCCTTGGATGTTCTTGCAGATATTGTTCGTTCTCACAGGGGATAACTTGGATGTAGACCGTGAGGGGGTTATGCTAATGTACCTAAATCAAGATATCAATAGCGGGACAGGTGAAGCTGGAAGTGTCCACGAACATCGCAGCTCCTCGACGGTCAAACTGTTTAACCCAACCATATGGAAGAGGGGTGTCAGTGGAGGTGAGCATTGCGCGAGATGATTTGGTGGTTAAGGTGTAGGCCACTATAAATTTCAATACACCGTAGCCTTGTCGGTGCGCTGAAAATTAGGTGAAAAAAGTGAGCGCATAGCCCTCGCGCCTACCATTTAGAAAACTTGTACTGGGCATGTTCCTCGTACCGTACTTGGTGGCATATGTAATGGATGATATCAAGGGATCTTAAAGCAGTTCAGAATGTGGTCATTGTACAGTCCCAAGTAGCTCCCGAATAACTTCGTCTATTTTCTTCACCTTGTCATCTGTTGGCATCTTTGACCTCGGTCAGAAAATTACCCTGCAAACGCGATGAGGACCCACACACATCAAAAAAGCTGTGCATTCTACGCTTTCGCTCCTCTCCAACAGCCTCCTGTTTGGCGACGTCTTCCACAAATTCGTGCGCGGTAGTCTGGCCGTGGTGTGGGATAGCCGAGGATTTGAATCTTTGTGTTTTTCTACCCATACCTGTGCGTCTCCGTTTTTGTTCATGCGGATTCTTGTTAGGCGATTCATCGCGGACACCCCAGGCGGCACCGTCGTCGTATGCAGCAGCCCAGCCGTCATCTACCTGCTGATCATCTTGCGTCGCCCACCCATTAGCCCAGTCGTGCCCGGTTTCACCACCCCAGCCATTTGTTCCGTGCCATGATTCAGAAGACTCATGTAAACTCTCCAGGAATTCCTCCAGCCGCAGTACCTCCCCCTTTTCCGCAGCATGCACCCCTCTGATCCAGAACGGCACCAGATCTCGCACCATGTCAACATGGGTTCTACTCTCCAACATCTTGAGTTCCTCCTTTGAGAGTGGAGTTTCGACCTTGGCCGGCGCCGCCCATGCCTCTGCGTCGGCAGGCGTGCTCCCCCACATAGAGTGCTCCTGCTCTGCGACATATCGCCTATGCTCGGCCGAATGGCCCTCATGGTACTGGGCTGCCTGTAGTGTCATGTATTCAACATGGCCCTTCCTCAACGGTGTACATAAGTCGCAGAACCATTCGTCTAGACTACCACTTTGAATGAAATCTGAGAAGATGTCGCCCTTTAGTAGTCGATTCACGATTGATCTCGAATACATACGTTCTGGCCTGGTGAATCTACCTTGCATTGAAGAGTTCGTTGATAACGACATGATGAGCAAATGATTTGAGTATCTGATCAAGGCGCTAGAGAGATTATACTTGTGACAAATAGCAAGCGCGGGTCATGCATATGGATATGGATCATGATGGACATATAACACACGTTTAATTATAAACAAGCGCTCTACTAGATCTTAATATTTCATGAGCACAACTCCTATACCTTCTGCTTCTACTAGTCATAGCTAATTGTCTGATTCGTAGCTCATTGAGCCTCCGTAACGGCTTGCACTAGTACAATTTGTAGGCTAAGTTATTGGATGCTACCTATGTAAACATGTCAAGGTGGTTATACCCACAATGTCCTTAGTTATTCTGCACATGTTTAGTAGCTATCATGGTCAGACAACTCAGGTGTGTAAATTGCGCATGAAAAGTTCATTAAATTATCTCTAACATTCTGACATTCAAATCACGAAGGGCCAGGCGCTGGGTCAACCCAGGTACCGTTCGGCCATAGTGTTGCCGGCATTGTAAAGTCACCTGTGCTTGTCCCATATGTAAACTGACACCCCTGTCAGAAGTTTGAATGTTCCAAGCGGGGGACACCACTCACCGCGAGCCTGAAAAAGTGCGGAATTGTAGGGTCAAAAGCCGCGAGAGAAAAGTTGAGCGCAGGGCCAGAATATCTCTCGACATCATCGATTAGGAGGGAAAATCCATCCCAGATACCAGAAAGTCCATCCCAGGATATGGTTTGATTTACGAACGCGATCGATGCATTGAAGTTGGTCGAGTTGGTCAGAAAATTCGGTAAAATAGACCCTTGTGGTCCGTCTTGTCTAAGCTATTTATTCAAGAACAGTCAGATAGCTGTGGGAAGCAATAAATGACATCACCTACCTCGCTCGTTGTCTGCAAAATCGAATCAAATCCAAACGCGGCTCCGCCATTCAAGAACATGCCCAAAAGGAATCCCTGGTATATTGCCGATAGCCTAG
The DNA here is from genome assembly GCA_018282025.1 of Sphagnurus paluster. Taxonomy (NCBI): domain Eukaryota; kingdom Fungi; phylum Basidiomycota; class Agaricomycetes; order Agaricales; family Lyophyllaceae; genus Sphagnurus; species Sphagnurus paluster. The sequence goes on along the minus strand of JABCKI010000140.1, from coordinate 2,610 downwards.
TTGGGAAAGCGGTTCCGGGGATGAACACCATAGATATGATGTAATGATGGATGCGCAGCTCCAATCCAGGAAGCTGCGATAAGACCACAGCGACGAGTCCACCCATGACATACCATTTTAGGTAGTGCGGTAGCCAACCCGTTTTCCGAATGACACGAACCTGGTTCAACACGATAATGGCGACGATGAGAATGATTATGACCAGAGCTGTGATAGCCCCAGAGCGTTTTCCAAGGTCGGACGCCGTAAGGCGGCTGATAGGAATTTTATCCGTAGTGAGATTCGTGAGCACACCTGCCCAATATGGTGCGAGGTACCAGGTCGCAGCCTCGATAGGTGCTTTGGAGAAAGCTGGCATGGTGAAGCGGAACGCGAGGCGCCAGAAGGCGTAAGCAATAAAGAGTGTTGGCAGGAATGAGCCGAATGCGGGGCTGAGAGGAGGCGGCGATCCACGAGGTTGGGAAAACAGTGTAACGTGCCAGAATCCGATACACACAAGGCACCAGTATAGCACTATTGGCTTGGGACGAAGAAATACGAATAGAATGCAGGTTATGATAATGTTAAATGTAAGGGCGCTGTTACGGTTATCTTTGCAATGAGTTAACGCAGTTGTGTCACTAAACCTGAATGATAGAGGGAAAACCGTCGGAAAGCCAATTGATGTAAGTCCATTCGCAGTCACCGGAACAAAGCCTGTAAAGTTTCCGACCAACTCTAGCGAGGCACATCCACCTTTGGAGTTGTTAATTAGGCCCCTAGCCACATTCTGATCAATAAGGCATCGCCAGAAAATACCAAGGTATAGAGTATTTACGCTTGATTTGCTGCAGCACATATGAAGCTGTCGCCTCTGTATGTTTTTTGGGAATCACCTCCACCAACTATCAGAGGCTGGAACACCACTTGTGTATTACCAACAGTTCTAGGGTTCTGGAGGATCACGCTATTGCATTGTGCCGGACACCGAAAGTCGAAAGTTGAGTTTGAAAAAGGTTCACAAAAAGATCCATCCAGCCCACAATTGTTGTTAGAAGCCCAATATGCCGCAGTGCATCCGATAAAAGAGGAGGGTGGCGTCAAGAATGACTGCTCACGCGAAAAGAAGGCGAATCCGATGATATATGCTGCACTGAGAATTAGAAACAGCCAGGGATTGGTTAAAGGCTGTGTTATTCGAAGTAAAGTTGACTCCAGAGGTAGCCTCAGGTACACGCCTCGCACGTTCCAATTGATGTTCAATAACGGAGATGGATCTAGAGTCACATGAGGTCGGTGCTTGGGCTAGTAAGAGCATTACAACGTTAACGCACCTGGAAGATAAATTTTAGGTTGAGGGCCTTTCAAATATGAAATAAAACGAGTAGATTTATCCGATAAACGAGGGTAACTGGAGGAGAGTTTGTTAATAAAACGACTACGCCTTGACTCCCGAGGCGTAGTCGTTGCAGGTTCCAATTGGGAGTCGCCAGCGAGCTCCAACTGCAAAGAGCGACTCCTTGACTTTTCTTCTTCGAGACAGGCGTGTGTAGGTATATCAAGGCGATTAGAGGAGCCGGAGCTGGAGCTGACCTCCATACAGATGTGCAGGGGTTGCTCTTGAAGAAAGGGTTACACTATCCCTTGCAGGTTCACTTGGAGCAACGAACCCAAAATCGATGACTAAGGCCCTGTGTAACCAAGTCAGGTACGACACTCTATGGCAGCATTTTCATATTTTATTAAACCTAATTTTGTAATTCATGCTTATCTGAACAATACATCAATGAAGAAAATGTCAGAAAAATTTTAGTTACTCTTCGAGCTCGACGTGGACAGCGTCGAGCGCGCCATGAAAGAGGTATGGGGCCGTGTCCGTTAACGGGCCGAAATGTCACGCTGTTGGAGGTCCAAACCGTGGGAAATTTGATGAAAGTTGTTAACTGGTCCCTGTTGAAACCGGCCATTTTGGCAGGGAAATCGTTACACAGGCAGGGGGTTTACAATTGTGTAACAATTGTGCAGCTGAACTATTGTATAACAACGTTTGAAATATTGTAAAATCAATAGTTGGGGCCACCATTGTTAAACCATGGTTGCGAAGAATTATTGTAAAACCATAGTTTTTGATGGCACTATACCAAATTAGTCTGCCAGGGGCGGCATGTCCTGGTTACCAGTCTGGTCAGGCCGTGCTGCTATTGATCAATTGGTGCTACTCTGGACCTCGTCATGGTAGTGGGTACTATATGACCTTATTTATCGAAATTTATTCCAAGTCGTAGTCCAAGTAATTCCAAGTCGTAGTCCGAGTATGAGGTTTTGATCAGCGTGATAATTCAGGTATGAGGTTTTGATCGGCGCAACAATCCAGGTACGAGGTTTTGATCAGCGCAACAATCCAGGCATGAGGTTTTGATTGGTGTGACAGTCCAAGTCTGAGGTTTTGATCAGCACGACATTCCGCCTAAGCTCCGTAAAATTTTGCCAGGTCACAGGCAATCATGATGAGAGCCGAGCTGTGCGGTAGAAACGGGTGGAGCTTAGAACAAATTAGCGCTGGGTGAGAAACACGGATGTTAAAAACATCGGAGTTTTTCACATGTTTTTAACCTGTATTTAACGTTTTTA
>JABCKI010000139.1:0-33127 GCA_018282025.1 Sphagnurus paluster | reverse complement strand
TGGTTGAGTTGGGAGGACTTGTAGTTAAGTAACTAAGAGGCTATCGACTGATGGTAAGAGGAAGAAACTCTGTTCTCTTAGTAGACGAATACAGAGGGTTTATATACTACAGAGTATGTAAATAAGTATATACAATTAGTAAGATATCACACAGCATTATGATGCAATATGGTGCGATAATGAGTCATACTGAGTAATGTTCTAGAACCTTTATGTTCTAGAGTGTTCTATCTAATAATAGTAACTTGTGATTATCACATGTTATGACATCACGTGTCATGTTCGTTCAACAAGCAAGGAGCATATATAACCTCGAAGATGTTGAACTGTACATCAGGCATGTATGTGCTATAATTATCACATCAATGAGACATCTGTGGAGTGCGCACATGGTTTGCCTTACTTACACGGCACGACAGTAGATACACATATGTGCAAAAAAAGTTGATATATCTACACTTTCAAGTGCTTAGTTTCCATATTGCAAAGCCGACGAAGCGTAAGAGACGGACTGAGAAAAGGGCAAGCATTTAATGCCAACATTCTCGCCTGTGAGACATATTTGGAGCACCCATGTGGTAATTCAGTTTTTTCCTCAGTCGCATGGCACGACAGTATGCTTGTATCTGTACGAATAAAGTGGCGAGGTACATCAGTTGAAGTAGTTAGATTATGTATTATGAAGCCAATGAAGCATAAGAGAAGGAGAGGAAAAAGAGCAAGGATTTACACGACATGTACAGCCACATTTTGTAGTAGATGTGTATAGTATGATAGGATTGAAGGAATCCCCTCTGATAACCGTGACACATAGAATTGTCACTCTTGCCGTGCATGCCGAGGCGCAGTCGTCATATTCATTGCCAATCTAAGTAAGTCGTCAGCTCCATCTATTCAATGTTCGACTAGCCATCACTCGTCAGCTATTGGATCAACCATGACTGATGTGACTTTGACGGTGCCAGACGAGACACCGGGGTGACGAATGTGCGGGGTAGTATAGTATCAGATAAGGTTCATGTTACATGCTTTCACATTGAGACAACCCTGGGCCCATTTTTACTCCCAGAAAGCTGCCGTTTTTTGGCTAGTGACTCAGCCGACGTCATCAGGAAAGGGCCTTGGCGGCCCGAGTCTGCGTAATCGTTATTCTTTTCGAACCAGATTATATACATTGTAGCTGGCTTAAATTATTGTAGAAGGGATGCTGATCGTGCAGTGAAGAAATAGAAATATTTCCAACTTCTATCGCTGGGTTCTAGAGGGTGCTTTGCCAAAGACTTGCGCGCTACTTGGGTTCCAAATCGAATCATATTATCTGCTAGAGCAGTAAAATTATAATCGGAGGGTAAAACGGGATAACTGGTGATCAGGAGTGATTTATGACGACTCGGGCAGATAGCATGCAAAACGGGAAGAGTTGGGATTCCATCCCACTAAAAACAAGCGGGAAGTTGAACTCTGCCAGAAGTAGAGGGGATCAGGCTTACCGCATTTCCAGCAGTCCAATAGGCGGTCCAGATCACTAAAGAATACGTTGACGCAATCAAGAATCTGTCGATATAATGCACGAAGCAATACTCACTATTTCTCTTTGATGCGCAGAAGCTCGTCGTACTTGTTGCCCCAGAATGCCACTGTATAGGAGATCAGCAATCCAAGCAACAATTTAAGGAATTCCTCCGTACCTTTATAATTGGGCTCATATACATCCGCTTCGTTCTGTTGAAAGCATCATGAGCAAACATATAAACTCTCGAGGCGATTCAAAGGACCAACGAGATAGGCCGCGTCCGGTGTGATCTTCCGCAGGTTATTGACAGACCTGCTCACTAAATTATACCGCTGTTTCTTCCCATCCATCGTTGCATCCCAGTCCCAGGGCGAGTAAACGGTGACGTGGTATATGCTGGACCTCCACGCTTCAGTCATACTGGTCTCCCCGTTTGACGGGAAGGAAGATGGCGCAGTGAGGAGGATAATCAGGCCAGGCGTGGTAGCATCGGCGGCGTGCAATCCTGATACCAGTGCAGATCGGCTAGTGGCGGTTTCAAAATTAGATTTGTTACAGTCGTTTGCATGTCAAACTGCAGTCCATCAATCATTGAGAGAGGTCGATGTGACACGTGATGTGACACCATCACAGCTGAAATCGCCCAATCCAGTGAGATCTGGCACCACCAAGCAACAAAGAGAAAGGAGAATGCCTGGGTTAGCGTCAGCAACAGCGGTGGAGCATTGAATCTGCTCAGCCGCAGCGGGCAATTGCCTCGAATCTTGTCACACAGGTCACTGATCACCTGACATGGGTGTGGTGACTGCAATCCATCAAAATCAGGACTGCAGTTTGACATGCAAACGATTGTAATAAGTCGTGATGCGAGAGCCAGACTGGAGCCGACGACCTACGCAGATCATTCAGATGACAATGAAGAGGGAAAGCAAAGAAAGGACGAACCACAGTGTTTAAGTCTCTGCTAAAGACATCATAGAACGTCCCCGAGCTAGGGAACTCCGTCACGATCACCTGGGTACCCTTAACACCTTCGCTCTGAAGCCTGTTACCGAAACTGACGAGCGGCTCCATCGAAATGGCGGTATCCTCTTTGTTTGATCCCGGGTTGATAAGGACAACAGCTCCGGAAGTCACGAACCCGCCCCAACCTTCTTCTGCCCACTTGAGGCCATTAGTGGTACTCAATTTGCAGCTTTTTTGTGCAGCTTATTTCTCTTGGCTCTGCCGCTGATGGTTACGAGTGATCTTCTGCATGATGTGGACGTGCCGGTGCCTAGCTGGGCTCTCCTCGGACTTTGAATAAATTTATCCTGCCGGTGTGCCGATCTAGGATGAAGGAAGGGATTAGATATCTTGAAGTTGGCATTGAATCGTAGCAGACTCAACATAGAGGTATTGTAAAAAAGGGTGCCTTTTGGAATCAGGACTTGAAAATATTTCCAGTTGCTGCCTGCCTCTTGTGTGCCTCAGATATCTCAGCGACGACTACTTTAAGATGACCTGGTTCCTCCATCGGTTCCATCAGACAACCATGCCCAGCCAAGAGAAATAAGCTGCACAAAAAAGCTGCAAATTTAGTACCACTATTGTCAGTGAAGATAGACTACATCTCCTTTGTCCGGTCAGGATCGGCGCTGAATGTCATTATGACGGTCTGCAGTGTTATGCGGGGTGAGGGGAGGATAGTGCTCTCGAGCACGACGCCGAAGGTGCCTCCGCCGCCTTTGGGAAAGCATTTAAAAAGAAAGGTTAAATAGTTGTGCAGAAGGCATTAACTCCACGAAGAGCGAAGAAGAGGTCCTGGTACTGGCATGCGTTGGCAGTGCGGTATTCCCCGTCAGGCGTAACTACCTTGAATTCTAGCTAGAAGGATACGAGGTCAATGCACGAACAATAAACTGATGGGAAGTGAACGTACCACCCTGTCAACCCCTAGACCCATCGTATTCGAAAGGGCACTATGCCCGCCGCCTTGAAGCCATCCACCCGCGACACCCACTGATCGGTCACTACCTTGTAAAAAAGAATCGCTATCAGCACCAAGAGTAGACGATCAGGGAATGCAGAGATATTACCTCCCACAACCGTAATATTGTTAGCTTCCGCAAGTGCATAAGCTTCGCCCCATTGAACGCCAGCCTACGTTGGCAACTTGTCAGGCGAGCATTTTTTTTTTAGAAATGGGCGACAAAAAATTACCCCAACAGTCACTCCTGGACTTGCTTGTGAGCAGCCCTGAGGTATGAAATCCGGATTATAGGATATCTGTGAAATCCGAATTCAGCGTATATATAGAAAGACGTAGAGAGTCGACGCTTACATCCTTCAGGTTGTGAGTCTGCCTCGATAACTTTCAGACACCTATAGATAGAAAAGTAAAAAACGGCCTCACCCAAAGAGCTAAAGAACGAGGAGCGCTGCTCCGGCCGTTGTAATCGTGCTTCAAAGTTTATAGGTTGTGAGTAGATAGCCATCAGCAGGGTTTCACACTCACCCCAGTATTTTTTATGACCAAGGGCACTCCAGTCTTCTTCGAAAAACGGAAAGCAACTGCTATGTCCTCTGCATTGCGTACATCAATCCAAGGCCGGGGTGTCAGGCCACGAAAGGTATGCTAAAGCGAGAAACACCGCGCGAAATGCTCTGGGATGCTTCCAAGTCGGCAGGTATTAGACGTTGCTGCAGGGCTCTCGTTTCTGGTGTTCCACCAGCTAAGTAAACATTGTTCATCTTGTGCCTGGCACGTTTCCCATCGCGTTTGGGTGTGTGCCGTTGCCACATTCGTGCGTGCGACTAGGATTCTCCATGAGCATTCCATCTCATTAAAAAATAAGTGGTGATACTAGAATGACGTACCCTCGTCAGTGTAGGAAGCCCGGACCGCCAAACATCCCGTGGAGTTGAAGCCTTGTGCGAAGCAGGGCTGAGCGAATGGGATTCCTACAAAGAGGCGGCCATTCACCGCGACATTCAGGGCGTCCCAGTCTTCAGCTGAAACCTTGACCTGGGACGCGGAATTCGCGCAAGTAAGAGGAATGAGCAGGGACACCAAGGCCCAACAAAGACTGCGGGACGCCATGAAACAGTAGAAGCTTCATATGAAAAGAGGGCCAGTGTCTTTATAACTCAATGACGCATAAATCAAAATGCCGGACAACGGACGTCGGAGGGCAGTGAAAAAAATTAGCAAATCGGTCGTGTAGAAACAGACGCTGGTTAACGGGAGCCGCCTGTTCGCGTGTCATTTTGGCCAACTCTTGGAGTTGGATTCGCTGAATTAATCGAGACTGCCGTTGACTATATCTGGTGCCACCCTGGTCGGAGGAAAGTAGGTTTCGAAGAACTTGACAAACAAGCAAGACTCGGAGACTTCAATTTCCAGTAGCTGTGGGTTTGTCCCAACAGGAACACTTTGAGCGGACGGGGACATGTGAAATCATATCTAGGCGCCGTCCATCGACTTGAATTATACTTTTTTGAGAATAGCTTCAAATTTGTTGAAGATATAAGAAGAGAAATTTACTTTACGAGGTTTCAGATATATAGACACCCTACATGATTTCAAGGAATAGAAGGACAACGGAATAAAGTTACAATTGGGTTGTGTAGTGGAGACGTGGTCTAATCGTTCAAGGCTCAAGCATTGGGGCCATGGGATCTCGAGGGTGGTTTTGAATGAAGTTTTTTTGCAGCACTCAGATCAATATATACTTATCACAGATTGGCGTGATGGTGGTGGTGGGAGAAGAAGACCAGGGGCCGTAGCCGCGTGGCTCCCGACAATCAATTGGACTCTGCACTTCTATACACTATACCCTTCTCACCGCTCACTGACGTCGTCGCAGGGCGTCAAGTGAAGTCGCAAGTGACCCAACTCTTGGATTCCAGGTTGAATGTTGGGTGGTGAACAAGCCGCCCACGAAGCTAAAGGACAAAATAAATCTACCACTTCCGAAATTAATCCTTCTTCGCCTCCATCATCCACCGCTTCCACATCCTCCACCTCCACATCTCTACACATCCGCAAGCGCTCGAGAAAGATGGCCATCTCGCCGCGCAGTGCTAACTACGAGCGTCTCGAGGGAGGCATGGGGCCCAGTCGAAATCCCGGAGCTCGTCGTTTCGCATGGAAAAAGTTTGCTGTGGGTGCTTCCATCCTCATCGGAATCGTCTGGTTTGTCGGTCCTCGCGAACCTAGAAACTTCTCATGGGGCTCCGTGAAGAATGGTGTGTAAAGCTATGTTATTTTCAAGATAAGCTGACCTCCACGCCAGGATATCACTACGGTACCGACGTGGACACTGCCCCACTTCCTGGACCACCAGCAGCTAAACCTACGACGACTATAACCACCATGCCCAGCACATCTAATAGTAATAATAATCAAGCTAGCCATAAACCTCCCTCAGAGTCCCCTGCAACTTTTGAGACGGACTCGGATCCCTCGAAAACTCCCCACTGTTCACGGCCACATGCCGCCGGTACACCTATCGTTCAATATGCACTCATGATCGATGCAGGTTCCACTGGCTCACGTATTCATATCTACAAGTTCAACAACTGCCAGGCGTCGCCATCATACGAATGGGAGGTGTTCAAGCAGACACAGCCCGGGCTGTCCGACTACGCATCGGACCCGCTCGCTGCAGCGAAGAGTCTCGACGTCCTAATGGCTGAGGCTATGCGCGTTGTGCCCGAGCATCTTAGGAAGTGCACGCCCGTCGCTGTCAAGGCGACCGCAGGCCTTCGCCTCTTGCCAGGTTCGCAGGCAGGGGATATCCTCAAAGCCGTCGAGCAGCGCCTGCGCCAGGAGTGGGTGTTCCCACTCGCCCCTGGCGAGCCGGTATCAGTGATGGACGGGAAGGACGAGGGTGTGTACGCGTGGATCACGGCGAACTACCTACTTGGTACCCTGCGGGACGGGGGCTCGTATGCTGTGCTGGACCTCGGTGGGGCGTCGACACAGATCGCGTTCGAACCGACATTGGATGGAACGGCGCGCTTGGAGGAAGGGGACCATCGATTCGAGCTGTCTTACGGCGAGAGCAAGCATGTTCTCTACCAGCACTCGTATCTCGGGTATGGCCTCATGCGTGCGCGGAAGCATGTGCACCAACTTGTAGAATTTATGGCGGATATCAACGCACATGCTGACAAGGCGAATGAGATTGGGAACCCGTGTCTTGCGAAGGGCACGAAGAAACGAGTGGAGCTTAAAGATGTTAGGGGCGAGCGCAACGTTACGATGGTGGGTGAGGAGATCGGGTCATTCGACGCGTGCAACCGTGTTGTAGAGCTTGTTATGGCCAAGGATGCGTGCGTATCCACATATCCACGTATGTATTAACACTACTAATCCTTGCATAGCATTTGTAAAGTTAAACCGTGTTCCTTCAACGGTGTATACCAGCCATCGATCCTGGACAGCTTCCCGACCGGGAACGTACTCCTTCTCTCCTATTTCTACGACCGCCTCGCCCCGCTCCTCCCACCCCTGCCCGCCTCTGCTGCCCCAGACACACCACTGACGCTCTCAATATCCACCATCGCCGAAACCGCCCGTGCCGTGTGTGCCGGGCGGGACGCGTGGTTGAAGCAGTGGGGTGCGAACCAGCACATCATGTCCGAGCTCAACGGGCGCCCGGAGTGGTGCCTCGACCTGACCTTCATGCACGCTCTGCTCCGGCTCGGGTACGAGTTTGCCGATACGCGGCAGGTGCATCTCGCGAAGAAGGTGGATGGCACAGAACTAGGGTGGTGCCTAGGAGCGACACTGGCTGTCGTCGCGGGAGAGCTGAAGTGTACGTATTAGATCTAGAACTAAGCCATTAGGACTGGAACACAGGGATGTTGTTTTCATATATGTGGCGTTAATCTATCATAAAATACCTTAGGTCTTTATGTCACGAGGAACTGAAGATAGACCTGAAATATTTGACGGATTGAAAGACCCAGGCTCTGATTACCCCGTTGACAAGGTATACAGAGCAACCTTTATATCAGTATAGACGGGCAATCCTTTTCTGTACATACAAGCCCAACTTTTCAAACATTTACATGGTGGCGCATTTGCTGACGTTTGCCCCAAGCCAACTAGTACGATAGGCATTCAAGCAACCCCGATACTCAAAAAATATGGACCCTCATTACTTGGAGCATAATCTGCGTGTTCAATATCTTCTTTTCCATCAGAAATGGTCCTCGAACGTCAGCGGCAGATGCGCCACAGGTAATGGAAGTGCAGCACATGACACAATATTGACCGATATAGTTAAAAGATATTGAGATTTTTGCTTTGACTTTTTCAGAAGTAATATTATTATTTCGATGTTGTCGAATAATGGTTGATGACCCAAACGACGCTGACCCACGGATGTACGGACCTCAAAGAAATATAGGAGCAGTCGCAACTTCAAGGCATATTTCTCTTGGCATGTTAAAAACTCGGCGGCGTTGACTTGACAGCTCTCTGGACCTCTGGACCTATGTACTTACTCCAAAAGATTACCGCGGAGGAGCATAAACCCCGCACGAGGATCGCAAGTCTCTCGGCAAGTCCGAAGTTGATAGGCATCCACACATTATCGGAGGCTTCCTTATTTAAATTTTGACATTTGACAACGAATAGAGATACTCCCAAGATATTCCCAGCTTCAACGCTTAGTACTCAGGCAAGTGAGTTCAATATAAAAAGGAACAAAAGCACTCGCATACCTTCCTATAGCAAACTTTCATCTAGAGGAGGCTATGATACCATTTTCTGCTATAAGGATCACAGGTAGCGGATATTGATACCAATAATGAGGCGGTCGCTAAAATTCTCTTTAAATCTTCTTTCTTGTCTAATATGCCATGCTATAATTCAAACTCGGCAGTGGAGATTTGGTAAATGATGTCCCCAAGGTACCTTCTTTTGATAAAAATCTTCCATTCTTACTCGGTGTAAGTGAAAACCGCATGCGATGTCAAGAGGTATGAGTCATTCATGAAGTCGGCGTGGGAGTGTAGTAGGGGAAACAGAAACTTGAATGCAAAGAGCAAGGAGATATTGAGATAAAACTATTGAGATAAAACAGGATTCAAATAAAAACTAGCGTAATTGGATCATGAAAGACAATGCCACCAGTTTGCGGGTAAGATTAACCGTGACCACCACCTCACGTCGATTCAATTCGGTACTAACTGAGTCCGTAGGGAGGGAACCTTGGCATCGGTGCCTAATTAGTCCTAGAAATTAAATGGATAAAGCGCACCGCGGCGCTGAGGTATCCGGGCTATCGATATTTCATGACGCGGTCGATACCGTTTCCGCATCATGATCATCAGGCGCTCGGGAGTCGGAGCCCTGCGCAATGTGTCATCGCGGTGACTTCGATTTTGATGGAACACAAACAGCCATCTGCCACAACCATATCTCCTGTAGTTCTCTAGTTAACACCCCTGGCTTCCTAATTCTCTTTCTCTGAGCTTTTCCGTGTTTCGAGGTCGATCTTTGGTGATATTAAATGGTGTATGCCATGTGCCGAAACTAGGGTCACTCTCAGTAAAGTATGAGCCTCGTGGTTTCAAGCCTTTGGTTTTTCAACCGTTTTTGACGACTTCGACTCTCGCTTTAGCGTACTTAGGGATAATTGTGCCTATTCGATGAACCCGAGTCATTCTGGGTTGATATGCGCGTCGGCTGCATCCACTACTCTGAGTATTGAAAGACATGGCGCGGCATACCACCCTTAAACCCGAGCCGACTCACCGGGGATGGATTAAAATTTCCAGGTCAACCTCTACTTCTCTAGAATATTTTCGACATAGTCACTGAAGATTTTTATTTAGGTCGATTTATACCCTCAAATTTTCATCTTTGAAATATGCGTACACAATATTATTCCAACTACAAGACAGTGCGAAAACTAGCGAGCTCCCGATGTCACTAAGAGAGATTCGCGAGCACAGGAAACTTGATCTAATTAGCAGTGGGCTCTGATGGGTCTGGAGTTTGGCTACAGGGGACGGTAAGTGTGATACAGCGTTCTTTGAGGTAACTACTCACGTCCAAGTCACAGTAGTCGTCTTATCGATGATATAAGGGGCCTCATCGATAACTGTCTGGTAGATGCGCGGGGCCTCAAGCACAGCTGGCTTTTTGGGTGTAGCCTTTGGATGGCAAATTTAAATCTGTTCATCAAGGCATAAATTAGAAGACTTACCCCCGCCATGACACTTGACAATAGCGCGGAAAGGAAGAAGATGGCTTGCGATTTCATGTTCTAGGCGGGAAGTGGTTTGTGAGGTCTGCTGTCTTCGACCAGCTGCCAACCTTATAATGTTTTCACTTGGACGGTGACTTGATTTCGCCATATGATGCTGTCATTTTTGTTAACCTGTTTTCTCCACCCTTCTCACGAAATATGCCTCAAGATGCCCAGATTTTTTCTATATTACGCACTCTGGAAGAGATACCCCTCTCCGGATGATATTGCATCTAGGGTCGAGCTTTCCGTACCCCCGCAGTTCTCCTGAGCTGCCTACTCTCACGTCCGGCGAAAATTCAGAAAGGAAATATCTCCTTTGTTGCATCGCTCATCAGGAACAGGCTCCACCTAGCCGAAGACGGACAGAACGGTAGCAAAATGGCCTCCTTGGACTGAATGGTCCCGATTCCTCGACGTAAGCATCAGTCCGATCCTGGACAACCTGGAACACGCAGACATATAAAGGACGTCAAAAGATGACAGTGAAACACTACCAGCGATGGCAGGTATCAGCATGCGCTTCGCGGCTCTTGTTTCTCTCTTTCTCGTGTCCAAGGTCTATGCTGGGATAGGACCTACTACAGACCTGCACATCGTGAACAAGGTCATCTCACCTGATGGATTTTCCCGATCGTACGCATCCAGTCAAATTTTGCTGGATTTGGGCTTATTTCATTCCATGTAGCGCTGTTGTGGCGGGCGGTACTGCGGCCAGCGCAGATTACCCAGGACCTCTTATCACTGCTACGAAGGTCCGCTGTGATTCCAGTGATGATATTTCGTTATCTGACTTTGGTGTTAGGGTGATACCCTCAACCTCAATGTCATTGATTCGCTCACCGACCCCACCATGCTGAGAGCTACGAGCATCGTTAGTGTTTTTCACCATGAACGCCTCGTTTCTCACATTTATTCTTCCAACAGCATTGGCATGGATTCTTCCAGGCTGGATCTAGCTGGGCAGATGGCCCTGTCGGCGTTACGCAATGCCCCATCTCTCCCGGGCACTCTTTCCTCTACACTTTTAGCACCGCTGATCAGGCGGGGACATTCTGGTACCACTCACATCTTTGTATGCACCTCTCACCGTCTATATGCTCTATTTTTTGACTTTATTCTTTTTGCACAGCGACGCAGTACTGTGATGGCTTGAGGGGTGCTATGGTTGTATACAACCCAGCCGATCCACATCTTTCTCTGTAAGCAAAAAGTTCAGCTCCTATCAAACCAAGCTAACGACAACGATGTTAGCTACGACGAAGACAACGGTGATAATTTACTGCCGCATTTCTAATGACCACTTACTAATCCTGACCCTCAGACAATACTGTCATTACTTTGGGCGACTGGTATATGGTTTTGATACTCTCCTTCCAAGGTAGATTTTGATAAAAAAACTTTAGGTACCATGTCCCTGCTCCCTCTGCTGGGCTTGTACCTACTCCCCAAGCAACCCTTATCAACGGATTAGGGCGTTATGCTGGAGGCCCTGCTTCGCCTCTTGCAATTATCAACGTTGTGAGTGGAAGACGATACCGTTTCCGCCTTGTATCACTTTCCTGCGACCCCAACTATGTCTTCTCGATTGATGGGCATACTATGGTAGGCGATATTTTTTCTTTATCCAAGTATTGTCTGATTGTCATCGATACTTCTCAGAATATTATCGAAGTGGATAGCATCGACGTCACCCCTCTAACCGTCGACAGCATCAGGATCTTCGCAGGCCAACGCTACTCATTTGTTCTCACTGCAAATCAGCCCGTTAACAACTACTGGGTTCGCGCCAACCCCAACCTTGGCACGACTGGCTTCTCCGGTGGCCTGAACTCAGCTATTCTCCGTTATGCAGGTGCCCCTGTTGCAGATCCTACCACTCCCCTTGTAACCTCCACCAATCCCATGCTCGAGACAAATCTGCATCCTCTTGTCAGCCCCGCCGCGCCTGGTCTGCCTGTAGCTGGCGGCGCGGACGTTGCTTATAACCTTGCAATCTCCTTTGCTAGTGGAAAGTTCCGGATCAACGGCGTCCCCTTCGTGCCACCCACGGTCCCGGCCCTGCTGCAGATCATGAGTGGCGCACTCACCGCCCCGGCTATCCTGCCCGCCGGAAGCGTTTACTCATTGCCACCAAATAAGGTCATCGAGCTCACGATTCCCGGCGGTGGAGCTGGCAACCCTGTATGTCGTTTTCCTATACAATTTCTGCCACGAAAGTAGCTGATTATCCCATCCTCAATCAACAGCATCCTATCCATCTTCACGGTGTATGCATTACCTGATTGCCTGTCAGGGATATTTTCTGACATGTTTTTTTCACAGCATGCTTTCTCGGTCGTGCGAAGTGCCGGAAGCTCGACCTACAACTACGTCAACCCTGTTTGTCTACATCGATGTCTAATCATTTATTCGCTTGATTGACACTAATTCCTCCAGGTTCGCCGCGACGTCGTCTCGGCTGGTGGGACTGGTGATAATGTTACCATTCGCTTCACAACTGATAACCCCGGTCCCTGGATTTTGCATTGGTATGCTGCTATCTCCTCAATTTACAAAAAAGACTGCTGAACCGCCTTTTCTCCGCGCAGCCACATTGACTGGCATTTCGACGCGTAAGTTTGTTTTTCCAAAGGTTGTCTTCCCTATATCTTGAAGATTGCTGACACGCGGAATAAAGCGGACTCGCCGTTATCTTTGCTGAAGACACTGCTACTATCAACGCAGTGTCGAATCCCCCCAGTCAGTCTGCTCCTTATCCTTGTTCAATTTTTTCGGAGACTTACCAAGCCTATACTATTCACAGCCTCTTGGGACGACTTGTGCCCGACTTACGATGGGTTCAACCCGGCCGATCTTTAAATTGTAAGTGGAAAATGTAGCAATCTCAGAAACAATATGGGAACGGAATATTGATTAATGGAAAAGGCTCATAAATATTTCTCGTGAATTATAATATATTTTATACGTCTCTCTGTCGAGTCTAGGTTGAGGCAAGGTCAACATTGTGGGGTTTAGATGTTCCAGTGAAAATGAGATAATAACTACTACTACGACCTTGTGTGCTCAACTTGACTACAAGTCGTCACAACGAAAGCGAGTTACAAACAACGAGATTTGGGATCTTAAGTATTTAAAGGTGGTGTCGTTGTGGAAAACCTGTGCATAATCCACTCAACAAATTGAGCGGCAGTGCGATTACATTGCACTGTGTGTAGACCTGATAATAGTAATTAAGGGTTCCAGACCTTTATCTGATAATCCAAGATAATTGGTATAAAGTCAAGCAAACCAAAGTCAGGCCAATAGGTTGATGAAAATTGTAGTTGAGTATTTTCACAACACTGATGAAAGAAGCTTTGATGAAAAGGGAAGAGACTAGCGGGGGAAAATAGGTACCTGCCAAAGCAGAAAGTCACTAAGACGCTTAACCCCGCTTGTGCGTATCAGGATATCGACGGGTGGACTGCCACCCTTTGAAGTCATCAAGTGACCGTCTATATCATCTTCCGTGATTATCCTGGCTGGAGCGTCAGGTGGGATGGAGTTGTTCTTAAAAGCGGTTACAAACTTATCAGATCCCGAGTCGATGACTTCGCGCACGCAATTTTGAATGGCGGTTGCCATTTCATCACGGGACGTGTACGGCAAGCATAGGTTGAATATCGCGCTACTCAGAGTATTATTAGTTCAGGCTCGAGTGTGAAAACAATTATTGTCGCACCGGTCATTGTGCAACGTCATACGCTCTGCTTTGCGCACTGCTGATTGAACTTGTTCGGGGAGCATGTCAATGCGGCCTATGACGTTTAGGCGAACACCATACTGATCTAGCAGGTCACTATGGAATGGAAGAGTTGTCATATTAGGATGCTCAAAAAAAAGGACATATGCTTACCCATGCTCGCAAAGTTCCACGAGTTTCTCCTCAGCGAGGCCCATTAACGCATCAACCTCCTCTGGAGACCTTTTAAAGTTTTCGATCGAAAATGCATAAGCCGAAACACATTTTATATCAAGTCGAAGGCATATTTCTAGCATCTGAGGTGGAAATGAGTTCAAGTAAAGAGAGTTGTCTTGATAGAAGAGTCAAAATTAAGATGAAAACGCACCTACCCTCCGTAGAGCAAAGAATCCATCTTGGTGCCCTTCAAATACCCTCTTCTGATGATTTCGCGCGTAGCGCCGGTTTCCATCCATGACGAAGGCCACATGCTTGGGTATAGGTCCTGCAGCGAGTACAGTAAGGAGGAGTTGCTGAGCCTTGCTGGTAACTTTATTTTGTAGGCACTTTAATGCATTGACGAGGAACATGGGTAAAGGTGTAACAGGCGTGGGAACAAGGTGCCATTTCCTTGGCAATTTGTTTTAATTTATTATTCCACCTTATCCACCTTGTCTGAAAACGAGCATGGTCCTCAGCAAACGCAAACGAGATGGCGATTTTACTCCCTGGGTCCCAGCTGGGCAATTGGCTGACTTAAGCCCCGCCCAGGCGTTACCAAAAGCGAAAAAACCTCGGACGCAGATGCCGAGAACTACGAACGACTACCTCCCAGCCATAGCGGGATCATTACCATCCTCAAGTTCTACTCAAACCCCAACATCGACCATGTCATATCACTCAGCAAATAAGGCGCAAGTTCAGGACGCCGAAGTCTATCGATCTAATTACGCCAACACAGGCCCGCAACCATCACAACCAGCCAAGGCCTCCAAAACGCGTAAGAAGGCGGACCCCGACGCGCCTAAACCTGAGAAGCGCGGTGCTATCTTCAAAAAGTCCTGTCCCAAGAATATTCTTGATCGAGTGGAGAGAGTGATGTTACAAAGGTGCGTGATCTACCTATCCTACTTTCCCTATTTATAACTGGCTTCTGATCTGCCTGGAACAGATTTTTTATGATTGACAGGCAAAGAGTGGAAGGAGAGTTGAAAGAGACATTCAGCGTTCTGGGCTCTACAGGAAATGTAAGCTATCAAGCTTCTGTTTACACGATGATTATCCGACTTTCCCTGCAGGTGTACACGGTTAAGATTGATCACCGACCCAGCTGTAATTGTAAGCCCGGTCTCTAAACTATTCAATTTGATTGAATGTAACATTTTCCCAAAGGCCCTGACGCTATGAAAGGGAATCATTGCAAACATATCGTCCGTGAATCCATATTTCTTTCTTTCAAGCGTTGACTTTCATCCTAGCTTTTTATCTTCTTGAAGGGTATGCCCAGCGTTTGCGTGTAAGCGACTGTGACTCTGACCCAATACCCAGTTCTTCAAGTCACACAGGCATCAGGGTTGTGGTATCAAAAGTCAGTTCCCGATCCTTGCGACGACGAGGATTCTCTGCTGATCGCTCCGTAGAGCCCTTCTCACGAGCGAGCTAGAGACCGTGTTCGCCGAAGCCCCGTTAGCCCCGAATTCAGTTGCTCATCCACGGATTCGCGAGGCCCATGCACGAGCCACGGGCAAACAATCCGATACGGCCTGCCAATCCCCAACGAAGAAGCGCGTCCCGGGCCCGGAGGATGACTGCCCGATTTGCTATGACGGGATGCACGGCGTCAACGAAACATCACTTGTTTTTTGCGAAGATTGTGGCAATGCGTTGCACAAAGAGTGCTTCAAAGAATGTACGACCTCCCTAGCGCGCCTTCCATTTTTAACACATCTCTTGATACCGATTCTACAGGGAAGGATAGAAGAGCGAAGGATCATAAAGATCTCACGTGTGTGTGGTGCCGTGCACGATGGGTCTACGCTCCTATCGGGGGCGCCAACACCACTGCGGGCGGCGCTCGTATCGCTGAAGGATATCTCAACTTGAGTGGCGTCTCGGGCCTAAGCCCTGTCCGCGACACTAGTACATGTGCGTTGCACTTTGCTTCTTTTGCGTTGTTTTGCCCCTGACTACCCCTCTACGACAACGATGTACATATAATTTAGATTATCATGGCCCTAGAAGAGGAGAACGACACTACGGCTATCAAGACTATTTCGATTGAGGCTCTGACGGGTCTTGGGGATCCTCTTGAACCCTTGCCGACTATCAATAAATCTTCAACATCTTATCGTTACCGCACAGATTTTACGAGTAGCGATCTCAGTTCTATTTCTTATTCTTGTATGTACCTAATGTGTGACATCTACTACATTCTATAGTTATTATCACATCGCACGCCCTTGAGGCATTATTGCACATGGATAAAAGCTTCGCGTCAAAGTCAGGAAATTAAATTGAAATCACGAGCGCTGGATCCCTGCTGGACCCTCAATGCAGTCTCATGGTATACTTGGTGTGACTCTGGTGTCGCTTAAGGTCTATTAGACAAATGGAGGTGCCGGATACCGCATAAGACGCCCATTAGCATCCACAAAGCATGTACAGAGACCGCGGTGGCCCTTTTCATGACCAAAAAACATGTTTGTTCCAGATACAAGTATAAGGTGTGTGCTCATACAGGAACATCATAGGTAATAAAGAGCTCCGTATGTTAGAGGAATAAATGTCCAGGGAAGTTCGCAATACGGTAATAAGATACTATACACAGAAAAAAATTAGGGAGGATAGTTAGAATAATCCCAGAGGAGAATAGGTCATCGACAGGTAGGATATTGGGAAGGAGAAATACGTAACAGGATCAAGTTTCACTGTGATCCAGACTGTGCGTTATAGAGCTGCGCGTACGCTCCATTCTGAAGGCCTATTAACTCTGCATGCGTGCCCTGTTGGACAATCCTCCCACTATCCATGCATCTGGTGGCGTAATTTTATGAGTACGGGGGCGGCGTAACCAGGGACGCAGGTGTTTTGAATGTACTTACAGAATTAGGTCCGCATGACGGGCGAGGGGTTGGAAATGTTGTGAAACAAGGATAGTGGTCTTGCCCCTTCTCAACCTCAGAAATTCACTGTACAGCTTCCACTCGGCGCTTGCGTCCATGGATGATGCCGGGTCATCGACAACTAAAAGCCTAAAGTCGCTATTCATCGCTCGGTAAAACATGCGGCCCCTGCGATCGAAAAGAAATGAGTCGCTTAATGAATAACGCGGGGAAATAATATGAGCTCACGCGACCACGCGCTGCTTCTCCCCCTCCGAGAGCGAGATGACCGGTCGTGCCTGGTTTTCCTGTTTCTGTAGGTAGGCATGTGCCGCATTTCCGATTGGACCTTGGTTGAAGCTCTGGCTGACAATCCTGGGGGGGTCGATGACGGCGTTTCCGCGGTTGAGCAAGAGGCTCAGGCATCCACCAGCATCCGCAGCCTTGTCTAGTATATTCTGGTTTACTCGAGCATAGGGAAGGCCCATCAGTAGATTCTCGCGAATTGAGAGGGGGTACACGCTGTCAGTCTGCGAGAGGAATGTCATCGAATCGCGGATTGTTTCAAGCTCGTAGTCACTGATGTGGTTGTCGTCAATGAAAATCTCTCCCGCGGTGGGCTCGACTAAGCGCGCGAGAAGTTTAAGGAGGGAGGACTTCCCGCTTCCGCTGCTTCCGACTATAAGAACAAGCTGCCCAGGCATGATATCGACAGAAACATTATCGATGGCAGGAGCTGTTTGACCTTCGTACCGTAGACTGATATTTCTATGAAACATAAATAAGGCCAAGAAGACAAAGGAAAGAACTCGATTACGAACTGGAAGGACAATTTCATCCCCGAGGGTGAGCTCAGCTGCGTAGGATACAGTATGGTACCCTGTTCCAACCCTCCAAGAGCGAGATTATCGAGAACCTCATAAAGGCGGTGAGCATCTTGCATGGTCTGTCTGAAAGATCCGCAGTGACGTGAAAGTTCCACGGCACGAGAGCTCCGGCGCAGCAGTGTCGCAGCGTACTGAAAGAAGGAAATTGTGGCGAGAGAGGATATCGAGAGTCCCCAGGGTAGCATGAGGGTCAATAAGCTCTAAGTAGGGGCTGAGCTATTTGATCATCTGCTCAAGGATGTTGAACGTACCAGAGGACAATCCAATATGAAGTTTTGCACAGCTCCTGCCCAGTAAAGATTCGCACTGTGGGGACGGGTGGCGAGATACCAAGGCGTTTCGGGGACCATTCCGAGGGCATCGGAGGTGCACGAGTATTCTGAAGAGATATCAGTACAAAGCTCCAAAAAGGTTTTCACACCTACCGTTGCTGATGTAGCTCCCCACTCCATCCTTGGCTATCATATTTCTGTAACTTGGGCCATGGCTATCGTAGATCATGCTGTGAAGGCTTAATTGGCGATGGTAGTCTTGGTTTTCCGTGTAAAACAAGAAGCCTGGCGGCGCGTTAAGGGAAATATATCTCAAGTGAAATTGGTGTACCTTTAGTGCCGATGAAGCTCTTGACAGCTATGAGGGTGAAATAAGCCAGGAGCAGGTACGTGAGAGGTTGGGCGCATGGGCCTTCGCTGCGATATACCACGCAAGAGAGGGCCAATAGCTGTAAGAAAAAGGCGAGGTAGTCGCGAGACCTATTGAACAGAGATTGGATGAGGTCTAGCCCCCTAATATCCTCGTAGTTTGACCATCCGCTGTGTAGCATCGATTGTCTGGGATCTAATGATATAGGTCAGGGTTGCTTTCGCTTGCAAGTCTCGTAAAAGCTTACCCTGAAGGTAATTCACATCGAGATTGAGGCTCGCTAGGGGAGGCCAGTTAGTGACACAAGTAAAACTTTTATAAATCGAAGGCTCACCCTCGGCGAGTCGAGGGAGAAATGAAGTCTTGAGACTCCCGGTAAGGCTGAGCGCCACATTATCACTAAGGCAACGGACGGTTCACAATGAACCATTAATTAATTATGAAAGATTGTACGTACACAGCGCGGCTGAGAATGGTGGATGAAGCCTCGACGAATAACCAAGAGAGTACCAAATTCTTCAACTGCCCATATTCGTATTGGGAGAACCCGATCGCAGCGATAGCCTCTTGAATCTATTTGGCCCATTATTGATGCGACTGGATGCAGCGGAGGAAAAAGGTAACTCACTTTACTGAGAAGCAAGTAAAAAAGGCACAGAGAGATTGCCGGCGCGATGGTAATCCACAAGGAACAGAAAGCGTAGCATCCAAGGGTCTTTGGCGCGATAGCGCACGCCTCGCGGATGAAGCGCCACATTGAGCGTGCATATTGGCCAAGAGCAGAAAAATCCCCAACGGAAAACTTGAGCGACACTGTAGGGTAGGCAGAGGGGGTATCATAAATTATACTGAATATCCCTCGCGATAATCGCCTGATTCCGGGGGGGTCCTGGATATGATGCTTGGGCAAAAGGCAATCAGACTCTTTAGACATGAAAATATAAGAAAGGTCAGAAATTTAAGGGGAGATGAGATGCGTGAGGATGTTGGAACGAGGTTGGAGAGTCTGTGCATGTGGCATTATATAGGGAAAGATGGGAATTATTATAATCAACCACAAAAAAGAGGAACGGTGTTGTCTTAGGCCGTGCCGCTGAGTTACTGACGCCCACAGTTGGGTTGTCGAATAGCACAAGGTCGTTGATACCCCGATTGGTGGCAATACCACACCTTGTACTTAATAGTCAACAACCCCGCAAGGTAGCAGGAAAGGGATTTCTATCTTCAAGTTGGCGCATGATGCTCATGCCTCGAGGTTTTTGTCCAGGTTGTAGTAGCGAGAAAAGCAAAATGTCGAGGATGTCGTGAGGCATATTGACGCCACTGAAGGTCTCGGAGAAAAGAACTCGATACAAGGGCCAGCGAGTAGGCAGAGAAGAATAAAATACTGGAGCACGGTAGTGCACTCAACCTGGTTGCAGCAGGTCAACAACAAATGTTGGCTGTTTCAATTTTAGCGAAATGAGGCTGTGATGAGAAATGCGGCAGACTGCGCGATCTCGAGCTGGTGGGCTCATCATTCCATTCCATTGTCTTTTCCCCAGCAGTGCACTTGCAAGGTACTTGCGAACAATGCTTTGTCTTTGCGTAGCTAAGCAGCTGCCTGTGTGACAAAAACACGAGGGACTATTGTGGGTGTCGTTTGGAAGATCGGAAACGTTCGGCAGCGCCCTTTCTCGCTATTGGGGCATATGAAGCAACGGTGGGTCCAAATGCAGGGCAAGTGAGAGACTGGAGTCAAAGTTTTAACCGCGAAACTTGAAGGTTTGATTTTTCGGCCTAGACCGGATGGCCATCAATCATTTTGAATCCCGCCCCGGGCGTTCAAAGTCCCGCATGGATCGCCTAGAGTTCGAGGATTCCTCAACCGAAGTAAACGAGGTACCCAACTAAAATGAGTGTAAGTATTGTGGAGTTTCTGCTGCGTAGTAGGTGTTAAAAAAAACTTCTCCGCCCCTACTGGGCCATGATGTTCGAGAACTGGGATGCATCAATTTAATTTAAATTCAGTTACATTTAGGGCTGGAGGGCCGAGGCTCTTGATTGGGAGGTCAATTCTCGACTGCTGTAAATTTGAAAAGATCCACTGTATACTTACGACAGCACCTTGAGTGCCTACAAGGGATAGTATCGTTACGCCACAAAGGGCTTCTAGTTACTGATTAACCCATTGATCAGCTTCCATGCTTGAAAATGCGATATAGCTCTTCTTTTGTTCTTCAAGAGATAATTTAAATATCGTGGGGGAAGGAAACTTACTCCAGCGGCAACGTCACAGCGAGTGCCCAAGAGCGTGGAGTTCCTGAGAATCAGAGGACGCGACGCGACAGTCACGAGATGCTTGTAATCATGTGAATTTGAAAGCAATCCCAATTCCCGCATCGCTGCGGCATCCGTTGCCTGAAGCCGCCTCACTACAACAACTCTGAGTCTGTGGTGAAATTCCTCTTGAAGTCATGGCGAGTTTGGCATACGTCGAGGTACCTCCTGCCGCCACCAGACTTCAAGGAGATCCCAGTTCCTCTACAATTCAGCGAGCGAAGAAGGTTCTTACATCGCTTCCAATTTCCTCACCACCACTACCCTCAAGCTCTTCCTCATCCTCTAATGCAGGCGCTGCCTTCTCGTCTGCTTCCATTCCGGCAAGCCTTACCTCTCCAACGACTGCAGCATTCTCTCTCTTGCCCCAGATGCTCCTATCGTCAACCCTTCCGCCTGGGGCGACATCTGGTGCCAAGGACAAGGACAAGAACGCGCAAAGCAGCTCAAATACTCCATTGCTTCTCAGTACCAAAGACCCCTTGTCGCTTCCTACAACCTCTGCAAATTTCAAGCGATTCGTGGCCAAAGCAGGACCGATCTTTTGGTTTCAGGATCGTGTCGAGGAGGTGGTCATGTGGAGACGTGGATGGCGCGTTACGGGGGTGTGGATGGCAGCTTATGCATTCCTCTGTACGTCGCAATTCATATCCTCTTGTATATCGGTGAACTTGAATTATTCCAGGCTACTTCCCGAAAATGGTGTTTGCACTCCCGCATGCGGTGCTCATTGCTATCATGCTTGCGTCTTACCCCTACTCCAATTCCAAGTCTTCAAACTCCTCACCCCCGCCGGCATCTTCTCAAACTTCCGACTCGGTGAATTGGCAGGGAAATCTCCAAGCAATCCAAAATCTAATGGGATTTGTGTTAGTCTAGAACTTCGAGGCAATCGTTTACTCTTCACTGACTATTCGTTTTTATAGTGCAGATGCGCATGACCTCATTCAACCCCACGCACATCTCCTTGTCCTTACGCCCGCACACCTTCCCTCCCAAACGCCTACTCCTGCTACCACTTCCGTACCAGCACCTTCACCATATCCACCATACATTCTCCTTGCTCTTCTTCTGAGCTTCTCACCCCTCGTCGTCGTTCTGTCCTTACCTTTCTTTCCTACCCGCCTCGTTTGTCTAATCATGGGTTTAGCACCTCTCATCGCGACACACCCTCGTGTCCACCACCTGCTCTCCACCCTTTCCCGTTTCGCTGGTGCGAACGGCATGAACATCTGCCAGCAAGGTCTCTCGGCCCTGCTCCGCCAGCACAAGGATCTCAGGCAATTTCTCCTACGGATATACAGCAAAGTGGGCCGCACGATGCCCAGTGGGGCGAAGTCTAAACAAGATGAAGTTGACATGGATATGTTGCCACCACTGCAGACGATATTCGAGCGCCTGAAGGACGATGATAAGCTTGACGATGTGTGTTGGCGTGCGGAGATGCGGGAGGTGGAGTTGTGGGAGAATGAACGGTACCAGTCGCGTACTGCCAGCCAAGCAGGTACGTGTCTGCATTTCTTCTTTCGAGTTTTCTGTCGAGTTTCTCCCTTCTCTGTGGGACATGCCCTTATGGCCCGTTGTTGAGCTGGTCCATTCTCGTAAACATTCTCCTTGATTCCAATTCTTTTCCTGAAGCTTTTTGTGGAGGTATCTGATTTTCTTCCGCAGCTGTACTATCTCCTCGTGCATCTACTACACAGCTACCTTCATATCCAGATGGATATGCACTGGAGCTTGACACCCTATCTGAGCTTTCGTACCACCCTCGCTCCGCGTCAGAAGCACTCCGCGTCACGATAACGCCGCAAACAACAGCCGAAACCCACAGTACCTCTTCCTCCCCTTCGTCCACATTGCATCCAACACCCACATTGCATCCAACACCGCCTGCATCCGATGCTGGCTGGAGCAAAGCGAATCTACGCCCGGGTGAGCGGCGGGGTTGGACAAGAGGGAGGGATGGGTGGGGTGGGATTGTCGCGAGGAAAAGGGCTATTAGTGAAGAATCTGCGGGTGGTGAGAGGCGAGAACGAGAATGGGAGGCGGAAATGGGCGAGGAAGGACAAGAGGCCGAGGGTGTCGTAAGGTCTGTATTCCATTTCTTTCTTTCGTCACTTGCCCATCATTTTCCTCTACCATACTGCCAACCTACTTCTGAGCTTGGTATCTTTTGTGACACGACCAACTGGTGCCATACTGATCAACCCCGTTCCCCACAGCAGCAATTTGACATTCTCACTCGCACCTGGATGGGCTTTCGTCCGTACTGAAGGCTGGCGCCGAGACCGCTTACGTGCATGGGCTGGTCCGGAGTTCACCTCGCCATTGGGTACGCTAGTTCCAAAACATGTTTGCATCTTATCATTTCACTCAACATTCTTAGATATCACTATGGAAGGTTGGGTGTACTCAAATGATACCTGGGGTGATGCATATCTAGCGCCTTACCCAGGAAGCGTGACGCGGCGTAGGAGATGGGTAAGGCGCATCTGGTTTGATGGATCGGAAAAAGTAGATTTGCAGATTCCAGAGAAGGGAGTAGCGTGAACTCATGCGATCATCTTTCGCCGTCTATCATGCTTCGTGAGGACTTCCTTCTTCTCAGCCACCTGTCGACGAAAGGGGCGTTTTTACCGCTCAAGCGTTTCTGACGCCTTAAGTGAACTCCGGGATGGCCGATCACTGGCTTTACTAGAGGACATGTATATTTCTCTGGGACTTGGGTCACCTTTTGTTGTACTGTAATCGTGTAGTATAAACACTAGACTTGGAGTACTTACTCTCCGTCTTACTACGTTAAAGTACAAGCTGATAGGTACACTGATATACAGTTAGAATATGTACCGTGCCCGATGAGGCCGTCGATGTTCCTGAGTGCGCAGCATATGGTGACGTCGTTAATATGATCGACGACCGTTCCGGCATTGCAAGTCTCGCCATTCTTCCGAACTCTTTTTCATTCTACGAGGAAAGTGGGCCCACTCCTACTCTTTGGCATTGCTCAGGGTGAGTTTTTGCACCCTCAAGCCAGGCGAATATGTTCGTACCTAATATTCTCAGCCACCAAGCCGTTCTTCTCGACTGGCCAATCTCTTATCGCCTTGTCTTGAGCCATTTTTGTGACACCTGCCTTCTAGTCTGAGCAAAGGTCCGTCCAAATTTGTTCTCGTGTCTTCTTTTCTTGTGTGATTGATTCGGAGACATCAGGGCTAAACAAGCTGTGCGCCAAATTGTTGCAAGATCTATGAATCCTGTTTTTGGCACACGTCTATTGTCCTGCATGCCCGGACCACGAACCTTACCACCTCCCCCCAAATAGGATAACTTTTTCCATCTTCCTGTGCGTCTGTAGACCACACTGCCTTTAAAGTCCTCCGTCAACCCAACTGCAAGCGCCTTGCGCTTCAATCCCTCCCAAGCCAGCATCTGTCTATCATGACCAAGTTTTCCACTCATTTATCTCCTCCTCCTTCAAGGACCATTCGATTTCGCCAACCATTATCGCCACTACGGCTCAGTAGCATCGTCGAAGGCCCCGAGTATAACCTCAGCCCTGATCCAATAGCGTCGGCATTGCCTTGCCTTGCCTTTGAAGTAGACCGAGAACAAGATGGGTCCATAAAATCTCCATTCACGGGTCGCCCGAGCATACATCGGAGCCCTGTCAAACCGGTGTCCATCTTGAAGCGGAAGACACACTTTGACGAAGTCGAAGAGGGTGATCATGAGGAGGGCCGTGAGGGCTGGTACGTCTCTTGTATACCTCTAATCTCTCTCGTTGACCTTGCACCCCAGCTTCCAGGTATCGGTGGTACGCTACCGGACGTCTTGTTGCAGAACCCTTGTCTGTATGGAGCATATAAGCGACGTGCGTCTCCCACTTTCGCTTCGATTTATGATCTTATCAGTGACATCATCGCACTGGCAGTGGCTACACGACTCGTCTGTAGACGGTTATTGCCCCTCTTGCTGGACTCCATGTGCCCTCGAGCTCGAATCAGAGTCAGTCGCATGTACGAAATCAGCGCCAGCACCACCCGAGGTGTCGGTGAATCCTACGCGCTCCCTTTTTCTGCTTCTGCGATCTCATATTATGAGACCTCCACCCCCTACCCCGCCCTCGTCGCAACCGACTCATATCGGATTCAACATTGATGATGAAACTTATCCAGAGTCCGAACAGTCACCGGCGCTTGGCTCACTGTTGATGCCTATCCGCGTCTATGAGGTTTTTATCCGTGTGGCAAGCATCATTGGTTTGACGCTTCTGCTCCTGGCACTATTATCCTGATGGTTTCGCTTTAAATTACCACCAACTGCCTCTCCATTGCATAATATGTCGCATTATACATAAATTTGTACACATTTAGCATCTCGCCCTTGTGCTGTAATTTACTGTCAGTCGACGGCCCGAGAACCGGCGCGGCCTGGCCGAAGTTTAACATGTGCGAATTCCTCAAGTCTCTGCTAAATCAGAGTAATGGACCTCACGGTCAAATTCGACGTCTTGTTGGCCTGTCTTTTCCCTCTCGCTCTCTTTGTGGTAGTACTACGAACTAACAGGCCAAATTTGCGGAATTGGACCTGGGCCAGCTTCCAAGACTTCCTCTCTCTTCGTCCCAACAAATTATCAGCCCATGGGCCATTCTCCCTCGAGAAAGCCTACCATTCCTACTCTCAATACAGTCGTCTTACCGCAACCGAAGCATCTCGGCGACATGCAATGTATAATTCCCTTGGACGTGCACATAGAAGACTTGCAATGAAAATTGGATACCCCCAAAAGCTGGAGCGACTCCAGTACGTTACCGACTTGAACGCGACGATCACGGAGGGCATAGCAGGACTTGCGGCGAAGGAGTTTGGCCTCGGAGGAACACATGAAGCTGTGTATGTTGACCTGGGTCGAGTGCGAGAGGCTTTGAAACACTTCATACGTGATTGGAGCGATGAGGGCGCGCACGAGCGTGAAAAGATTTTCCGGCCGATCTTGGATGTGCTACGTGCGGTAGACCAAGACGAGCGGCGGGGTAAGCGGATTCTTGTACCTGGGGCTGGCCTGGGTAGATTGGCCTGGGAGATTTCGCAGCTTGGTGAGAGCACAACCTTCGAATTTGCCTTTCGTGTTTCTCATGTTCTGTTAGGATATGATACCACCGCCAACGAGCTATCATTCTTCATGAACCTTGCCTTCCGGTTCCTTCTTTCACCAGATACCACAGCATCTGTCAACGAGCACACCGTTCGTCCCTATGCGCATTGGTTCTCCCACCAGCGCTCCAATGAATCTTTATTTCGTGGCGTCCGCTTCCCCGACGCTGTCCCCCGCCTCGGTCCCAACTTTCGCGTCGCAGAAACCGACTTCCTCAGGCTGACACCCCCTCGTCCGGCTCACGAAGCCTCCTCGCCCACATTTGTGTGGTCAAAGTCCGATTCTTCGTCCTTGGAAGACCGCCAATCAGGGTACGACTACATCGTAACACTCTTCTTCATCGACACCTCACTAAACGTCTTCGCAACGATGGAGCAAATCTACACCTTGTTGCGTCCCGGCGGTACGTGGATCAACTTGGGCCCCCTGTTGTGGACGTCCGGCGGCCAGGCGAAGCTCGAACTCAGCCTTGACGAGGTCGTGCGTGCGGCGGAGGAGATAGGGTTCGTATTTCAGGACGGGGACGGGGTCGCTGGTGATCTGAATGCGAGGCAGACAGTGGAGTGCGAGTACACAGGTGATCCGAGTGCGATGATGCGCTGGATTTATAAAGCAGAGTTTTGGGTTGCGACCAAGTCGAAATAGTGCAATACTGTACGTCCTTTCAGCTTGACTTGCCGTTGTGTAAAAGAACGATTTGTGACGTACCACTCAGGGCCAATAACGCCTCGTTTCCCTTTGTCTGCCTAATGGGATTTTGGCGGCAGCCTGCTATATATTGCGCTAGTCGCCAGGCAATCCTGCAAGAGTCGAGACCTCAGCATTCAATATTCATCATGGACTCCACCACTGCCAACACCTCCAACAATTCTAGTACTCCGAGCTCCGAGCCCAAGACGGCTGTGCGAATCATGGTGCCAACACGCCCTCTTCTAAACCACCCAGACGATGAGTACATCACCGACCTCCGTGACGAGGAAGGCCGCCCGCGATACGACTCGGTAACCGTACTGCACGACCTAAGCACATACGACATGTTACCCTCGGGCCGCATCATTGCTGGCTCGAAACGCGCCGCCCGAGCACGGGACGCGCCTTTGCCGGCCAAGGAGGTCCGGATGGAGGATATCATGTTCGGCGCTGAGGCGGGCGCCGGGGCGTTTGAGGGCTTTGGGGTGCGTACATATGTTTGCTGAAGCTTGTGGGCGCAACTGATAGCGGTTGATTAACTTCATCAGGGGTTGAAGTTACAGGCGCCGGGCAGTGCCACTGCTCAGCAGGTGGCCAAGGCCTTGTGAGGCGGATACTCGTCTAAAATTTAGATAATTTTATGTTATGGTAATGGAGGGATATGCTGATGGAATAATTCTTTTGAGAGCTTGTGACACACTATTGAGTATGTGCTCAACAGTCAATCAATTACCAGTTCTCTATGCAACTCTATGCTTTTAACTTTTGTATGGTGCCTTACTTGAGGTGTCGGCGCCGTGGGAACATCAGCAAACAGATTGTCGTGCCAAAAAGATCATTCCGCTTTCTTATTTCCTCTCCTTACAAGAAGAATCTTGATCACACTCAAGAAATGTCAATAAACCCAGAGATTGCGCTGAGAAAGCTCAGAAAAAACCCTAAAAAGGCGAGTTGTTTTCTACTCTGGAAGTTCAGTGATTTACCTTAATCTCTCCTGCGTTCAGTAGGTCATTGACACGGCGCGTCGAGGCGGTATGCAGGAGCTTGCTGAAGTTGCTAACCTTTGGCATACGGTATGCCCTAGATCTTGAAATCTCAACCTTTCTCAGAGACATCATGTTCAGATGCCAGAGCTACTGCCGCAAGCTCTTAGTCTCTTCTTCCACTTCCTTGATAGGGACTTGACTCCACTCGACCCGCAAAGTGCACTCCAGCGCACGCCAACGAGCGACCGTGCGTTCATGTGCATGGTCGGTCTATCCAAGGCGGGCAACCTCTTGAACGACAACGACGATCACGGCGAGATGATCGTTCGTGCATGGCCAGGAGTGTTCAAGTGGAGTGCCTTCCTCTTCGCAGGGCGCATCCAGAACCCCCGTGCGCCACCCGCGCTCCAGAAGGCAAACCTCGATTTTGTATCTGCGACATGGTACTCTTTGTCGCGCTCGACACGCGGGCGGCAGGCGATGAATGCAACGAAGGGCTGCGTTGAGATCGCCACGAAAATGTGGATCCTTGAGGATCGCGGGAACGTGCCCTCGGTAATCGACATCCCTAGCGCTACCACCGCGCTGCACAGCATGATCCGCGACGACACAGAGGCGTCGTTGAAAAGGGTCGTTGCGGCTGCTGGGGGTGACCTCAATAATGTCGTGCAGCTCGCCCTCTCGCGCTTGCGCAGTGCCGTTAACGGCCCGGATATCACGGACACCAAGACGACTGCATACCTCGATTTAATTGGACACCTCTCGAGGGGCCAGGACCCACCGCTGAGGAACGCGTTTATGCATGCGAACACATTATTACTCTGTACAAAGGCTGCGCTCAGCATATCGAAACTGCTAAATAGCGGGGGACCTCCGATCCTGGTTGACTCTATGGTAGCAGCGTTCGGGTATCTGGCAAATTTTCTGCAGTCGACCGATGGTTTCTCTTGGATAATCCAGTCGCTCCAGGCAGGCCTTCTGGTCGCGTGGGTGGATTCTACGCCACATTTGCATAAGGTGGACCAGGAGGACTCGGATATGGTCCTCTCGATCGTCCGTGATATCCTTCCCAAATATCTGGTGTATCGTTCGGTCATTGACGCCGTTGATTTGACGATGCGTGTTCTTAACCAGCCGCTGCACAAAGAACGGGTGATGAATAGTATGGCCAGCAAGGTTTGGACTGATTTTCATGGCCTTGCGCTCGAGCGCCTGGTAGTTACCATGCAAGCAGCTGCATTCAAAGGAAAGGGTGCGACTTGCGATAATGTTCAAGTCAGAATTTCCTATTTTAGTTGACAGTCTAAAAGCTTACACGCCTAACAGTGTCAAAGGATTGATTCTAAAAATACTTTCAGGAAATGTGGATCATGCTCGACGACCCTATATTGTTCCAGGGAATGTCAGACTTTGGCATGGAAAGAGCAAGGGCATAAGACAATGTGTAAGATGAAGCAGCGGGAGCGCCTTGGTAGAATTTTAATTTCGTTTCGTTTGCAAAGGCTTATTTTCTCCAGAGGGAAAACTACAGTCCATCTCGAAAAGCGACTCCCAGTTTTTCCATCACCTTTTTACACGCGACGCACGACACCACCTCCCCAGGCTTCGGAGACTCGCATTGACAGAATATCCGGGCACAACAAAGGCAGCGCTTATCATTTGTATTGACTATACCGTCCTACCACCGAAATATTCTATCAAACCTCTTGCCGACTACGAGAAGGACCTACCGGAAATGCGTGGCTCGCCAAATACAGAGGCCCGGAACGACGCGTTGATTGAGCGGGCGCGCGAGAATCCAGGTAAATTCACGATCATCCAAAGCAAGATCGCGAACGGGGAAGGACTCCAAATGGTGATGACTGTCGTGACGGGCAGCTTTTGGGACGATTCGGACAACCAATGGGCGATACCGGGCGCCATAGAAGATAAAACTATAGATGGTGAAGACGAGAAGTATTCCGGTAAAACCATAGACGGCGTCGATATGATGATGACCAGGATGATATTGAACGACATTCTTAAAAGTCACGGAGAGCCTGCAGCATTTTAGAGAGGTGGGAGGAATAGTCGCTGCATGTGAATTATTTATTTTGTAAAAGCCGAACTAACCACATTTAACATTTACATGAATTGTATAATTTCGTAGTTCCAAAAAGACCGCATCGCGTTTCGTCATTTTGAATAAGCTCCAAA
Organism: Sphagnurus paluster; assembly: GCA_018282025.1. NCBI lineage: Eukaryota > Fungi > Basidiomycota > Agaricomycetes > Agaricales > Lyophyllaceae > Sphagnurus > Sphagnurus paluster. Next base: position 3,665 of record JABCKI010000139.1, on the reverse strand, counting down.
TTACGTCGATAGATATTTATCCCATTTTCAAATAAAAAGGGATGGAGCCACAGAGTCGAATAATACGCTTCAAAGTTCAAAAAAAATCAGCCACAATCAGTCACGATCCTGCATCAGCACTCGGCAATACCCTTGTGATCGGACATCCAAAACTAGCAGCAGTGTCACGCTTGACGCTCATCTCACGTCCACTCCTTTAATTTTGTAAGTGTCCCAGGTCCTCAGATATTTTAATAGACCTTCTTTTTACCCTAAAATGGCCAGATAAAATGGCTAACGTTGTATTCTGCAACATTTCCAAAACCTGATTTTGATCCCACGTTTACTTCTCTATACCTGTGGCTTATTTTTTATTTTTTATTTTTATTTTTTTGATATTCCTTTTATTTAGTTCTGAAAGTATGGGCGAAAAAAGGTGTTTTTTAAACTTAAACTACTGACACGCGATAGTGAATGGAGCTACGGCCGCCTTGAAGGCTTATATCCGGGGGGATGTGCTTGGCCATTGGGCTCAGAACCGCTCTGTCATCGGTGATGTGTGATACACTCACCGGTACTTAACGGGCACTCATGGCCAAATCAAATCGGCAAAACGGGTTCATTTTGGGCCGGCTCCTGTCCATGCTCTGGTTTGTGCAAACTGCTCTCCATTATAAGAAGTAGGCCTGTCACGGTGGTTCGAATTCCTGTAACTTCCTCTTATCCGCTCGATGTACCTTAAATCACCCTACCCCGACCCCCCGCCATTCCCTGAATTCAACGCACATAATGTATTTTTTGGACGCCCAGATCAGGCCGCATGGCCTGACTACACGTTATACATCGACGCAAAGAGTGGCAAGAAGATAACTTACCGCCAATTTGTAGAACGCGTCCGACTTGGGGCCACGGCACTCGGTGCCCCCATCGCTGAGGGTGGCCTAGGTCTCCGGGGCGAGGACGGTGAAATAGTTGGGATCATGGGTCAAAATTCGATGGTGTGTCTTTCAGTGGTGCTCAGATTGGTGAATAACCCTGAAATATCTTCGTCAGGACTATATCACCACCCTTCACTCTTTGCTTGCAATTGCGACACCTTTTGCCTTGATCTCGTCTTACTCGACCCCCTTCGAGTTGAAGCACGCGTTGGAGCTGTCCAAGACTACGACACTCTTCGTCGATGCTCGATTCCTCTCTTTGGTCCTTCCTGTTGCGAAGAAGGTTGGAATTTCACCAAGCAAAATTTTTGTTCTCGAAGGAAAGGATAAAGGACGCAAGAGCGTCGCAGAGCTGATCAAAAATGCTGAAGCGCGCAAGATGACCCCCGTCGCACCCAGGGATGCTAAAAAAGATACCCTCGCATACCTTATCTTCTCCAGTGGAACGAGCGGACTGCCGAAAGGTGTGGATTGATGCCTTGTTCTCTCCCCAGCCTTTGAACCTCTCCCATCGGATTTCAGCCGTCATGATCTCCCACGGAAACATCATATATTCTATTGGTCAGGCCATTGTTGTCGCAACCACTACAGCCCAAGTATATACCGTACGGTTGATTATTTTCTCCAGCTTAATTTCTACTCATTTTTTAAAAATAGCCTCCACCTCCAAAGACGCCGGAGGGCATCCCAGTAGCCCTAGCTTTCCTCCCTTTTCACCACACATATGGTCTCCACACGTTCGCATTCCGTGCATTTCTGGCCCCAATGTCCGTCGTTATCCTCGCCAAATGGGACATCAAGCATGCACTTGAGCTGATCCCCAAGTGCGTTCAGCTGCATTTTAACGCGCTATGTTTTTAACATATGGAATCTACAGATATCGAGTCACAGCGATTGCCCTCATACCTTCTGTTGTGCACCAACTTATTAACTACCCTGGCATCGAGAAGGTCGACCTGAGCTCGATCCAGACGATGGGAAGCGGTGCCGCATATTTGCCACCCGAAATGGGCGAGAAACTTTCAACACTTATCCCTCGGGATGCAACATTAACTGAAGGTCAGGATCCTCATTGATTCACTCCCCTCCAAACCTCTTGAACTTCCTCTTCATGTAGGTTATGGAATGTCGGAGGCAGTAAGCTTATTTTTATCATCCTTTCAAGTCGATTCTTACTGGACATCATGTAGACGATCGCCGCTATTGTCCAGCCATATCCCGGTATCCTAGGTGGCAAGCTCAAGCATATTCCAGGGTCAACGGGTGTCCTTTTACCCGGAATGGAAGCGCGGATCGTCCGCGACGACGGAACGGAGGCCGAGGTTGGTGAGGTCGGCGAACTCCTCGTAAGAAGTCCCAACGTCGCGATGGGCTATTGGAACAACGATAAAGCAACGCGCGAGACCTTCGTAGACGGCTGGTTGCACTCCGGTGACAAGTTTCGTGTGACAGAGGAGGGATATTTCTTGTACGGCAGCCTTTTTTTGATGCCGGCGCGCGGAGGCTAATTAATTGATCCCTTATCCAGCTTCGCCGACAGGGCCAAGGTCAGTCAGGGTGTGGTACCACCCAGCTCGCCATTTAACCCCATTCTACAGGATACGCTCAAGGTCTCCGGCTCACAAGTATCGCCGGTGGAAATCGAGAACTGCCTCCTTGCGGAGCCGCGCAAACTCATCAACGACGCGACGGTGGCTGGAGTTAGTGGTGGACGTACATCAGACGAAAAGGTGCCTCGCGCATGGGTGGTTCTGAGTCCCGCCGGCAAGAAGCTTGGTGCAGAACAAACTGTCAAGGAGCTCGAGAAATGGCACCAGGAGAATCTGAGTAAATATAAATGGCTTCGCGGTGGTATCGAGGTCGTGAAAGAGGCGAGTTGTCCCCATTCAGACCGAAAGCCTGCTTTGGCTGACTCACAACGATGCTCAGATACCCAAGTCACCGACAGGAAAGGTCCTTCGGCGAGTGCTGCAGGATCAGTACGAGACGGCAGTCGCAAAGAAAGTGAAGGGAAAATTGTAAAATATCTAAAATCCTGGTCCATGGTCGCGGATTATACCAAGGTTCCTTTCGATACTCTACTTTGTGACATATACATACATATATCTATATCCGTCTGAATACGAATTGCCAGTGATTGAAACAGATGATCGATTACTTATAGTACATATATATACGAGAGCGTATAAGTAGCGAATACTAGGCAGTGGCAATAATATGTATGTTTAGAGGTATGTAACTTGAAAGAGACTCGGCCATATGTATAAATGTAAGCCCGTAAAAGTGACCCAGAGGAAATTTATGTGCCAGGCTAGGACTGCATTGAATAGTATCCTACGCGGGTCTTACAATATCGTAACAGGACCCCCGAAAGTCCCGTCAGATGTAGGTGGTGGCACCAAAAAGTCCATGTCCGGATTATTTTTTCCAAAATTTGACCATTTTTCACCGGATTCTCGGACTGACATCCATCTGGGCCCGATTTTCACCGGATTCTAGGATAGACCTCTAAAAAAACCCCTAAAAGTACTATATATGTTCAAAAAATTGCTCCGCTGGCGCGGCAACACGTTTAAGATGACCCACAGAGCATATAAAGCTATTGTAGATCATCTTCATGCTGCTCATGATCGAGCGGTTGGACGTATAAATTTTTTTGGGGAAATTTATCAGCTATGACCGGACTATTGGACCGACCTTCTGGGGACTGGGATATATAGCCGGATTATTAGATATACCTACGCGTCG
>JABCKI010000138.1:0-33253 GCA_018282025.1 Sphagnurus paluster | reverse complement strand
TAATTCTAGAACTTTAATCTAACAATGATCTATGCACAGTAAGTTTCGCATATGCATTCAGAAAAGATCTGTGCAGTAATGGGATCGTGTAACGCTTTTGTCATGTGACGTAGACAGTCGTGTATAAGGCCTATCTTATTTAATTTACAGCAGGCTGCAGAATACTTGAAAAGATTATCTACAATGATCCTGAGTAATTGAAATACCAATAAGAATATTCAACTGCCCATTTGCTGAAATCTGAAGCAATATCAACAGATATGCCTCCGAGTACATCAGCAAAAGGAAAGAAGAGGATCCCCCGACGACACAAGCCAAGAGTGCAGCGGCAAGGTCATCGCGTCCCCATGTTGCAAGCAGAGCACAGGGAGCAAGGGCGGCAAAAATTAGATAACCAAGAATGGAGGCGGTGCCTCCATAATAGTGGTTAAACTATTAAGAACAGATACTACACTTGATCTAAGCCAAAAGGCCAGAGTGGTGAGGAAACAGAGATGCTCTGTGCTCCATTTTATACTAAACGCTTGTGCACGGGCCATGTGTCGGCTATAGAGTAGTAGCCCGATGCCACGAGCGCCACGGCGTCAAGTTCGTTCCCTCAACCTGGCAGTATTAATTTTTTTCAACTCGCAGTTTTTTTTTTGAGCTTTATCTTTTTACGAATACTACAGGCAGATCCGGCACCTGTAAACATGTCGAATTTCGCGTATGAGATGATTTATGAGCACCTTGGGGAATCCTAACTAATGGCAGTTGTGGCGAGCACTGTGCCACGGTATCTTAGATACAACGTTTACTTCTAGTAACAAGAGTCTGAAAATAAATTGACTAGTATCTGGTTTCCGGGTTCTATCTAGGGTCGCGCGTCTTGCGTATGGATAAAGGAAGCGAAAGTGCTATTGAAGGAATGTGTATAGTATCTAGGCTTGAATAGATATCGGGGACTACCTAGCTCAAACAAGTCCCCCACACAAACCCATAGCTTTGGTAGGAAGCTACCATTAGGGGTGTAGCAAACAATGGCTTTTAAGGTTCAAGACGGAGTCGTCGATGTATATCAATAGAAACCATCAGCAATTAACTGTTTAGAATCCAGCAAAGGCAAAGTCAGGGTCTGGAAGCCGGCTCCCGGCAGGAGTTGTAAGTATGTATATAGCTTGTCCATTTCGATGGATTAAATGATCCCATTAGCATATCAAGGGTTCAGTACGAGAAGACCATGAGCCAGGGGTTGAGCACGATCTGAAAAGATTAATGTCAGACGTCGAGAGGAAATCGGCAAAAGGTGGGTGCCTCCTTACGGGGAACAAGATATGGCAGCCTGCGATAGTTCTGGGAACAAAGAAAGGGGTATGTTGAGCCTAGGCTCTTTCGTGCTTTATGATGGAAAACGCACACAAGAGGGAAAATGACAGCCCAGCCACCCGTGCCGTCAACACGCCATTCTAGGGGTACAAGGTTTGTTGCGCAAACAATAACGCCGATGATCAGCATGAATGAAAGCAGCATCGGAAACCAGAACCTGAGGATGAGAGCCAATTAGATCGATTGGGGAAAAAGAATGAGAATAGCCGAACGATGTGTATACGTACCGCCTAGCGATCTTTGGGATCTCTTTGAAGAAATTCGAACGTTCAACTTCCTTGATCGTGGCGGACCACGAGATGTCGTAGGAGAAAACGTGCGCGAGGATGGCCTGGCTCACAGGGATCGATAGCCCACCGAAGAAAAAGAAGCTATGGTCATGGTTGAGTCAGCAAATGAGCCATTAGGTGTGCGGCGTTGAGGGGACTGACAAGAACGGGATCCACATCACGTTCTCCAAGAAAGCTGGGACCTGCGCAGAGGAAATTTCAGATCTGTGATAGCTTTGAGGAGGCTGAACTTACAAGCTTATTTTGACCGAGCCGATATTGCAGCAAGGAGTACCCAACAGTACCTGAGCCGAAGAAAACGACGGTGGTGGCAAGCCAGATCTCAAAGCTATGCATGTAGAAACCATCAACGCCGAACTGAAATCCTAGTAGCACGTAGTTGATGATGCTTATCGTTGCGGAAGCCGCAATACCATAGTACGAGAACATGTCTATGACAAATGGGTCAATATGTAGAGAAAGAAAGAAGGTTTGGGAGAACATGAACATACATGCCATCATGGAGATCTTGTAGTGCAGCGGTGCGGAAGACCACATAAACTTGTGGATCTGGTGCGCAACTGGTCCGCGGCGCAGCCACTGAATGAGGGGATTGAAAAGTAACCTTGCGTGACCTGTATCAGTATCATAGAAACCTTGACATGAGTGATTTGACGCACTCGCTACATCCATAGGCATACTTCTGCCATCGGTTGAGCTCATCGTCGACACTCAGCGACACACCCTCCTTGAATCCGCCCTGCGAGTAAGTCGCCCAGCTGAAGTTACCCATAGCGTATGAAGTGAGAAACGAGAGCAAAAAGGCAGTAGAGCGAAAACACCAAACGTACCGAACGATGTATCCTTTCCCCATGAGCCGCAACGCCATGTCAAAGTCCTCTGACACGTTGCTCTCAGACCAGATCTTCTCCTGCCCGTCTGCGGGGTCCACAAATGCCGCGTCCTGCAGAGCACGCCACCGCAAGAAGCTAAAGATTGTTAGTCAAAAAAGACACCTGTTACACAAACGAGGATCCACGTACGCGTTGTGTCCAACGAAGGGCGCGACTTCGCCGTTCGCGCACGCTGAAATGGAATGTCAGCCTCGCCCCATCTGGGCAGGTCATAGTTGACAGACGATCAGACGCACCAAGAGATATGCACTTGTTGATACGACGCGTGAAATATGCAATCCCGTTCTCGAAGTAGTGGTGTGCGACCTGCATCACATCTGCGCCACACCCAGCCTCAGCCCCATCCAAGTTACATGTCAAGTCCACGTGAACAACGTACCTGATTCATGCTGAATTATCGCGACGCTCGGACATTCACGCATCTCCCTTGCCGCGTCCCTGAGACAATCCTAGATGCGCCACACATCTGGTCAGAAAGAACACGAGGCACCAAACCACACTAGATGGACCCACCTCCGGTACAATTGTATCAGAATCTACCAACAATACGAGCTCGCCTATGCGCGTTGCGCGGCCATTGGCAGCCCATGGCCGGTGTCGTCCACCCTGGCTCGTAGCCCATGTTTCCTCGATAGCGAGTGCGAGGGCCTGATCTTCGAGGCCCATTTTTTCTGTTGATAGAGGAGATAAAGAGCCCGGGATTCCAAGAAGAGTAAGGTTCGGCGCATTGGGGCTGGGCGAGGGCGAACAAGGACGCGGGGTGGGTGAGGAGACACCTGTAGTCTGTACTGGGGCTGGCGAGCTCGACGCAGAGTTGGAGCGGGGGTCGTCCTCCGTGGTCACTGCCGTGCTATTCGGTGGTTGCGATTGAGCTGTGGACTTCTCCCTTTCTTGCTGCTGATGTTGGGCGACGAGGCGCGCTAGATGGCGCTCCAGTTTCAGCGAGAGAGCGAGCCCTGTGTCAGTGCTGAGTTATTTGTACAGAGGCCGGTAATTACACAGTAACACACCATAGTTCATGTTCGATGCTTTCTTGAACCTTCCAGCCCTCAGGAACCTCTCTCCCTGGTCGCTAATCTCGTTCTCGCCCAAGTCACCGTGTGGTGGTCGCGCGACCCAACCTACATTATGAAGTGTATAAAATGCCAGGCGCTCTGCGCGCTCCGCTGGCGCAAGCAGTCGCATGCCATCGTCATTCACAAAAATAGCGGATGTTCCACCCTGACGTGCATACGTCTGCATCGCGCGCTTTAGCGAGAGGATCGATGGGGCACTGTATTCCAATAAGTATTGTCTTCAGCTTCCCCCCTGAAGGACGGCTTAGAATATTGGAGATATACTTACAGAACACTTCCCAGCGCTTCCTTGTAAACTGGCATTTGGATCGTAATATGTGGTAGCCGCTCATCCCCGCTACCCGCCTGCGGGCGCGGCTTGATGGCAGAGTAATACCGCGAGTTCGCGTGGTATTGCTCGATGGGACCGAGTCTGGGGTAACTTGGTTTAAACGGATACGCCGCAGAAATCAGTGAACACGTACACCATGGAGACGTTTTGTATTATCTGCAGCGCGAAGAACTAATACATGGTGGGTACGCGTTAGTCAGTTGGACAGGAGAAAGGAAGAAAGAGTGATGCTGTACCAATGATACACAGTATAGTAGCGGACACACCGCCAGCAGTGCGAAGCGCACTCCTACGCCGTCGAGGGTCCACTCCTGCAGCACAATCTTAACGCCATTCCCCACGAAAACTATCGGCCCAACGTCAGTCGATCATCAAAGGGTGCAGACTTTGATAACAAGGCACCCACTTAACGCTAGCCCGGCGGCAAGCCCATTGTACAAGGGCGCGAGAAGCACGGTCCCGCGTACGTCCCGCTTTGGGTCTAGCGCATCTACACCGGCCTCCGCAGTTTCGGAGTCGTCGCTATACTCCCCCGCCTTGCCCTCTGCATACATCCCCGTCTCACGGTTTTCGTACTCTGGCTGACCCTGCTCGAGGTCTACCATTTGCTCCTTTTCGCGAGACACAGTGCCGGAAACGTGACGCCTATACCAAGTACGGCGGGCAGTTGGGGTGCGAGAGTAAGGTGGCGTCGGTGTACGCGCGGGAGTATGTGTGTGTGTCCCAGACACCGAGAAGGATACGGATCCCGGAAGGGAATGTCGTTTCGGCGTCGGGGCACGCTTAGTGCGTAGCGATGCTGGGCGGCTTGCAGGACCTGCCACGGAGAGTGGTGCTGACGCCAGTGCCTCAACACTAGTGCGTGCAGAGGCGAGGCCCTCTGGGGACATGGGCGTTTGAGGAGGAATGCTGAGCTGGGGTGAGGACTGGGACGAGGGCTGTACATGCCAGAGGAGTTTTATTAGGCGTTCTTCGAATTCGGTGCACGCGGGGACGATACGGTCGATTGCGTCAGACCAGATAACTAGGACACGTTCATCCCGCTACGGGATGGGGTTGTTAATAATAAAGGTGTGAAAACGGGAATAGAGATGGTTTACAATAAAGGCAGCACACTGTTCTTTATCAGCGGCAGGAAGCGCGAGCATTGTATCGATGACTTGGATGCGCGTGTTTGAATCGACATAGACGAATCTTTCTTCCGGGTTCCTGCAAAGGGACGTCGGTGAGGTTTACTCAAGTCAGAGAGTAGATACTAACACCCCAGCAAGGGCAGCGTGCACTGCAGCACTGCGTATCTTGACGGCGACGGCGGGATTGAGGGCAGCGATAGCCACTTCGAAGGGCTCGAGGCTTGGATTTTCGTATGGAAATACGCGGAACTCGGGCACTGGGTCTGGGAGATATGAGTTGGGGATACATAGCTAGAAAGATGGATACTTACCATTAATGTCAGAAATGCGTAGGGCCACACCGGAAGGTATGTTCTCTTCGTTCGGACGAAACCACGCGTCACCTTGTGTCTGTCGGAAGAGCCAGTGAAGGAGTGCATCATTACGGTCGTAGTCCATAGTAGGATACAGATACAGTAGGGACGAGGGAACCAGGATCCAGGCAGGAGAGTAACTTGTATGTATTAGAAGACAAGGTTGTTGGCAGCAACAACAGGCTGGACTTGGACGTACCCGCAAGCGCGATAACGGGAAGAATGACGATAGCAACACGTTTTTGTTCTCTTCGCGAGAAAGACGTCGGCCAATACCTGTTATCGCGGAGCTGCCGCATATCATTTTTAATTTTCCCTGCAGGGCCGTCCGGGCAACGCGAGAGAACAAGGCACACGGAGGATCATCGTTAGTGACGGCTATAATAAAAGTTGGGAGCGGGATCAAATCGACAGATAAGGCCATGGCGTTACCAAAACGGCTACCCGCTCGATCATCAACAAAAAGCAGCCTCGATCGCAATCATGACGGCCCAAAGCACCATGGCAGACAACATCCCTCCACCAGTAGTACCAGAGCAGCCCCCTCCAGCAGTACTTGCGCCACCTCGTCCGTTTTTTCTGGCTGGAAGCGGCCGTCGTGCATCTTCATCCTACTCCGACGCCTATGACCGCGACGCAACCCGTGCGCCACCCTCCTCCTACACCTTCCAAGATCCACTTCAAAGTCGTCGCGCATCCCTCGAGAGCCTTCCAAATGGAACGCTTGTGTATCCCTACGCCTATCCCGATGGCCTCTTGCGTACCGTCAGTCTCGGCGACTTGCATAGGTCCCAGCCACAGCAGAACATGGAGTCCGCTGGTTCGCCTCTAACGTCCTCTGCTTCCAACATATCCCTCTACCGCATGAGCGCTGCAGCACGTATCTCGTCCAGTCCGGTACCACACTCACCCAGCCCCACGTTCCGACCAGCGTTCCTCTCGCCAGCATCGCGCCCCTCGTCCGTCTGGTCATGGAACCCACCAGACCCCGCGATGGCAGCCTCATCCACCGCACTTCACGCGAATGGTTCAAGATCGAACCTACAGCTTCACCGCCCGCCTCTACCGTCCACGCTTCTTAAGCGCGACGGCGAGAAACTAGGGTTCGAAGAATCTTCAGAGGACGACCCACAGCGTGAGAAGGAAGCGAGCGAGGAGAGAGAGAGGCAGAGGGCAAAGGAAAGAGAGGATGATCGTTCGCGGACCCGTGCGGCATGGTGGATCACCTTCACGTGTCTGCTCGCTGGGGCGGCAGCAAGCGCAATACTCTGCTGGACAGGTATCCGCGACGTCCATGAAAAAATGCTCGATGAAAGCAGCTTGTGTCTCGTCATGAACGAGGATTTTTCTGGCGATTCCCTCAACAGTCAATATTGGACGCGCGAGGTCGAGGTGGGCGGTTTCCAAGGGTAAGCCAGTAAGATCTAGAGTTTCCACATTGATCAACCGTGCCACTTGTTCCAGACAAAACGAGTTCCAGCTCAATACCGATTCGGCAAGTAACGTCTACCTCCAGGACGGGCAGCTGTATATCATGCCCACCCTTACGGGCGACGTGGTCCCCGATTTCGACTCAGATGGCAAGACGTACACACTCGATGGGTGTACTGCGAGTGTTCCACCTCCACCTCCACCGCCACCCGCAAATACGACAACAAGCACGAGCGGTGGCAACGCGACCTCCACAGCAGCCGGCGCTGCGGGTACCGGTGCAACCAACAACACGAATACAGGTACCGGGAATGATAATGCGGGCATCACAAGACGTGCTCCTGCCCCACAGAACAACTCAACCACGGCCAACGCGGCAGGAAACGCGTGTGTCGCAGTTACAAACTATGCCCTTGGGACGGTAATCAATCCTGTCATGAGCGGACGTATCACTACCAAAGGCAAGGTTGGCGTGGGCTATGGCCGAGTCGAAATTAAAGCAAAACTCGGGCGAGGGTGAGTAGTTTCGAGGTTCATGTGATGTCCACAAGCCCCAAGATTATCGTGGTCAGGACGAAGCTGATCAGTGGCTGTGCTCGGACCAACTGTATCTTTATTTTTCGAATTTCATATCTTCTCCGGATAACTCACAACCTGACACCGCATAACTCACATTATTTATCCCCTCGACAGTGACTGGCTCTGGCCCGCTTTGCGCCTGTATCCAGAGAACAATACTTATGGCGCGTGGCCCATGTCAGGCGAGATCGACGTACGTGCTTTCTCTCAGGTCCCGAGCCCTTATGCTCATTCGGTTTCTACTACGGCGTCTTTCCGGTCTCTATTGACGGTCTCAAAAACTCAACTACTCACTCAAAAACTCAACTCTAATTCAATCAACCACACCATTTGACTTACGATGTGAATGATATGCGCGATGTAGATACTTCAGGCGCGCGGCAATGCACCTTCCTACCCCGCCCAGGGCATCAATTACGTTCGCTCGTCGCTCATCTACGGGCTCAGCCAAACACTCGTGCCTATCACCGTTCCGGGCAGCTGTAAGTCTCCCCATTTCTTCCCCTCTGCTCTCAACCTTAAAAGCACATCATATTCAATTTTGTTTCAGCCCAGCCTGCCCCATTGACGAAGGAGATCTTCGGCTGGTACGGGTTGAAGCGCAGCGCCTTCGACAACGCGTTTCACACCTACACCGTCGAGTGGGACGAGCGCTTTGTGCGCTTTTGGGTCGACTCACGCGTGCGCAGCGTACTCGATCTCACAGTCGGTGGAAAGCAGGGCAGCTTCTGGACGCGTGGGAAGTTAGTCCGGGATCCAGCTCCCGCTTTATGTCCTTTCACTTGGAATCTTGCTGACAAGTAACGTAATTGCCAGGTTCCCGGTCACAGCGCAAAATGCGACCACCGGCGGTGTTGCAGTCGTGCAAGATCCATGGGAGGCTGGCCCGCCGTCAGCACCCTTCGATCAGCGTATGTCTCCCGATGACACTTGTTCTTCCTTCAAGCCATTATTAATCATGCGGTTATCAAAATCTAGGCTTTTACTTGACAATCGACCTCGCGGTCGGTGGGACGACTGGGTGGTTCCCCGATAACGTGGGCGATAAGCCATGGTACGATGGATCGGCGAGTACGTGTTTCCGATACCTTCTAAATCGCTTACCACCTGCCACCGTCCATCCTTCTTTTTACTCCTGAGTGGCTCTATGGCTGTGATTTGGTTACGAGTTTCTTTGAATGACCGGCGTCGCCCCTTACGCTTCGTATCGCGGCAACGGCTCCTATCGTGTGGCATTTTTGTCCGTCTCGGCACTCGACCCATGCCCTGGTTCTCGATGTCTATTCCTTTCATCTAACTTTTTGAATTTTGCTTTACTCAAAGTTTCTATTTTCATGTCTACGTGCATGCTACACGCGCAGCACACATGCCCTACTTGCTCTTATACTTTTTTCGCCACGAGGGAAGCGTTAATATTCATTTACTGACTCTTCGTTCCACCCTTTAGCGGCAATGCGCGATTTTGCGAAGGCCCAGGATACATGGTATCAGACGTGGCCCGAGAGCGCGGACGATCGTGCGTTCAGAATGTGAGCCTATAATCACCCTGTCTTTCTTTGAGATAAGGACCGTTCTGATGCCTACCCACAGCGATTCGGTGAAGATGTGGAGTAAACAGTGTGCATCATGAATGGCTCCATCTTCGGACCGTTTTTAGATTCTTGGGACACTTATAGATATGACGCACGGCTGCCAGTATTAGTTTGAAACCACAAACCACATGCCTGGATGGACCTGGAAGCAGCGGAGTTACCGGGACGCGAACACTGTACGCCATGCTTATCTCCTTTGATATATAGATAGCTCTTGTACTTGGATATTACCGGACTATGATATATAACCATATATATTTATCTAAAATATGGATTCAGCGTGTGTTGACCTACGCCACATGTTACCCTAAATTAGATCAAGATTGTTTTCGTTCCGGCTGTTCCGTCGGATCATTTGATCCTCCATATGTGGCTTGTATGTGGCGTACATGCTCCGCCAACACCTCTGCATACGGAACATGATAGAAAATCTGTGTGTAATATACGCAGGCTTTTTTGGAGATATAAAATAAAACGCTTGCTTCGCACGCTTTGTCACCCTTCAGTGTCAACATTGGTATTTGCGTCGTAGGACCACATGAGCCAACACGAGGCTTGAGGCACCATCTGCTGAATACTGATGCTCCATATTCATCAACTAGGGGTTTCTGAACAATTGATAAACGCTCTAGAATTCTCTATCATAGACCATTCGGCACAGAGACGAGAAAATAGATGTCTCATCTGTTAAAACACCTGTCAAAATTACTTGATTCCAAGGACACTCCCCTTCAGTTGAATTACCCGCAGATTCAAAGCACATCATGAGCGCTCAGGACCCCAACTACGCCCGTTCCTTTGGCATCCACTCAATCGCAGCCGCCATCATCTTCACAATCGTATACATCCCTCTCGGTATCTGGTTTTTGATGCAGTCATTTGGACATCCAACCTATGTTTTCGGCGTGCTTACTCTCTTCTGCGCCAGTGAGTGTAAAACTGCTGCCGTGTCAAAATGCTCTGATTTCTAACGGTACTTGAGCGATTTAGTCCGCATCGCGGCGTTTATAATTCGAGCTGTGCTAGCAGGGTCTGGTAGTGCAGGGCGTAGCTTGGGCCTGCTTATCGCCGACGAGGTGCTGTTCGGTGTGGGCTTCTTTGGGCTGTTGTATTCCGCGTACACACTCGTCCTCGATCGGTTGGTTACAATAAGTATATATCTAAAAAAATTACGCTGAAATACGCTTTCCTGAAATTTAGCTGGTCGCTCACTGCGATGCTCCCCAGCAGAGATCGAACTTCGCTCATGAAACGGCGGATTTTCAGGCTAGCACTCACAATTGCCGTCGCACTCGGCATAGCTGGCACTTCGCAGGCAACTAGCAACCAACCACACAAAGGGAACTCACTAAGAATCGCAGCGGATATCATATTTCTCATCCTCACAGTGATCTTGGCGTACCAAACCCTCCTTCTGTCTTGCCTGGAAATAAGTGAGTCATTGATTTTTGGATCCCTCAATATACTAGTTCAGGGATTCATCGTCGATTAGGGGAAAGCGAGAGTTATAGATCGTCCTACTCACTGGGTAAGCACTATGGCGCGTACATCCTCTGCGTCATCGCATTGCTCCTGCTCGTACGTGAGGGATTCTCGACTGCTATGGTCTTTGACTATGCTACGCAATACAACGAAAAGCTTTGGTACCCGCTCTACGCCCTCCCTGAAGTACTCGCGGTTATGATGTTCACCACACCAGGCTTGGTCCCTTCTCGTTCTGAATTACCTACGTGATTATTATTTATCTTTCGTACACATGCTCAATATGGATTTATTTTGGTTGACGTTGACAGGATGCTCAATCCAGTTCAAGACCTTTCCGCCTATAACTCGGAGGATGATTTATCTTTTTTGGAGCGTACATCCTGACGATAGTGATGCAAGCTGGGGAAAAGGTGCTTAATGCCCGGCGCTGGCCCAGCGCACGTCACATCTCCCATCTCTTTGTCAAATCGTTCCTGCTCCAGCTCCATGCAGTGTTGCCCGCTGAGTCGCCGAAACCACTTCCAGGCCAGTCACTTGCATACAATTTCTTCTTCTTTTCTTTTGAGAAAAAAAGGTTACGAATCTCGAAGTAGCATATACTGATGACTTATATACATACAAACTGCCTCCTTGCCACTTTATAACATCAAGTACGACTCTTAATTTGCAGCCGCCCTGGGGATAGGGGGAGAGAGCGCTCCACCAAAAAGTAAGAAACCTGTCGCTGAACATCCTGTTAGTACGAAAAATGTTGTCGGTGCCAAAACATGGCAGATCGTGCACTGAAATGAGTAAGAGAACGTAAATATCGCGAGCGAGCTGGCGAGCATCAATAGTTGCCAACGGAAGAAGATAGCGGGCAGGTTAAGAACAAGAAGTAGCAAATGAGAGATGGTGCTCCGATTTGTTGCATTCAAAATATTTGCAGCAGCCTACACGGAGAAAGTGTCGTAAAAATTTCATATCACATACCGGTTGTAATTGGGATGGCTTTTTAATAGGGCACTGCAGCATGTGATGGATAGCAGCACAAAGGATGCTGAGCGAAAGCCCCACTACGATTGTGACACTCGCAGCGTTGTAAGGCTGGAGGTTGTAGAAGGAGAGAAACATCATCATGAAACTAGTCTCGGGTCGTTATTTAGCTCTGAGATAAGGATATCAGTCTTAGGGAGGGACTGACGGAAGATATATGGTGGCCTGATGAGCAGAGGTGGGGTAAATATTGTGTATTTAAATGTTCAATCGGTTCAACTGACTGGTACCTCTTCCATCCACTCGGTCAAAATAGTTTTTGAGCAGGTTTTACAGGTGTTGGCGACGAACGCGAGAGCGGCAGGCAATTTCGTGACGCCATTGACATATGCGTTGTCGGTGACACAGTACACCTGAGACTTCGCCAGAATTGTGTACGTCGGGAACTTGATTTTCTCGAAACACCAGCCTAGTAGGTGACGGGCCCTTCTCTCTTCAGGAACCATATACTGATTTATGATGCGGGTGCCGTCTGCGAACATACAACATAATGAGATCCTGAGGTTTCAGACATATGAAAGACCCATCACATTCTTCTTGAATCAGGCGAGCAGAGAACCACCGGAGAGTTGGTGTAACAGAAGCTATCAGGTGCATGATGAATCTTGTAATGATTTTCAGTGGATGAATGTCATGCGCACTGTTCAATTCTGGAAGATTCACTCCGCCAAAGATGTGTAAGTAAGCCTTCGCATCTGATAGCCTCCAGGGTACAGGGCCTACGTTCTATTAGTATACGGTAACATGGGTTACTATTTGGATTTAAAATACCTTGTGGATTTGGCGCGCAACTACGTAACAAGGCTGTTTGAAGGCGTTGGATGGCCATATGCCCTATGTGAGGCGGAGACAGATGCGGAAACAACTCGACATGTCGATAATAGTTCTGCACCATTAGAGCTTCTGTTGATAAAGCGTATTATCAGTGGACTTTTCGTCAAGACTACACAACGTGGGGTACTTACCAAAACAGACACGGGTTATCTCTTTCGTATCGTTCGGAACCAATGAGTCCAAGCTAGTATCGTGAGCCCAATATATTTCTTCGCAGTCATAGTTTACATAGTAGTACCCTGGTGGTTGAAGGCCCAAATAGATCGTATGGCCATTTGAGAGTCGAGACGAGGAAAGCGAAAGACTATAGTGGATTGTTTCAAGGTCTTCACGAATGGCCGGGTTGCGCATGTTTTCATAGGTCACTAATTGATAGTTCGTATGAAAGAAGTAAGGTCTGCCGTCGGACGGATGCATGTACTGTTTCCATGGAGCTGGTAAATAATCCAATCCATGAAGTTGCCTATATTCAATTAGTTATGTTGGACCACAGCAAGCTAAATCTTTACGTACGAATCCAAGTATCCATCGCCCAGAAAAGTTAGATTTTTGTTGCCCTTGGGATAGATATGTGATTGCACACGAATTCGTGAGCTAATGAGCACTAGGTTTTAAAATCTCGATCTTCGAAACAAGAGAATTTAGAACGAACCTTGCCGCAGCAGAGTTACAGGAGACTCGTACTGGCGTAATGGGCGGAAAAGCTGCAGCCATAGATGTTAATAAATTCGTTGGTCCGTTCTGCTAACCCGTTGGTTCGTGTAGGTACAGCCTTGGAGAAAACGTGCGTTCATTCTGAATTCACTATTTTTGGTACATGGACGCCCAGCGATGCCGCAAGGCAAGTGTGAAGCTTTGCTTGCATCGGTTCAAGCTAGGGCTTTTTAGGCCGAATCGAAGAATTCGGCCAGCTGAGCGGTGGAGAAAGTATTCAGATGTTCCATCTCCGGTTCTTTTCACTCAGCATAAGGGAAGTGAGATTTACTAGTAAAAATAGTCGTCAAATTGAATGTCTGTGCTGACGGGAGTTGCCGCGAAAACAAGGGCTCCGACGACTAAAACTCCAAAACGATAGCCGGCCAAAACCCGAATAATAATATGTCGCGCCGCCAAAACCGATGCCACTGGAGGCGGCAGACATGAAAAGATTACCAGCTATTCACCAGGATTGTGATTACACACGCAAACGCGAATATCATCTTGAATGGCCATCTCACGGTAGAGCAACTAGCAACTAGCAAGTCTGAGGCTCTTCGTACTTCAACAATGTCCTCGCCGATCAAGCAGATTAGAATATACTTTAGGATGTGCCGCAGCTATCACCAGGTAAGTTGACCATGATTGTCAAACCCCATTTGTGTGAGATATCAGATTACATGGAAAACACCAGAGCGAACATGGCATACCCTTTTCGAGATTTACGACGTCTTGTATACTATCCCAAATAGCGAGATGGAGTGGAGCATAACTCGCGGAAGGTAAGTCTTGTGACACGATAGCTCGATGAATAGTCTCAAGTTACTTTCTAGTGATGACCTTTAGAGGAGCCTCTAAGCTTACACCCTACCGGTTATGTGCCTTACGGACGACCCCCCGCCTCATCTCTTTTTCGACTGATCCAACGACGAATGATAGTGCTTCTTCAGACTGTAGACGTTTTTGCACAAGTACTAGCATCTACACAGAAAAGTCTTCAACCCATGTAAAAGCCTCAGAGTCAAGAAACTAGCGAAATAGCAAGATAGGGACGTTGAAGAAGAAATTGGTCAGGAAGTGACCTGAAGTGACTTTGATCATCAAACATATGGCCCAGGTACTAGAAGAGTAGCGTTCTGGATGGCTAATACGACTGCTCGGATCTTCGCCCCTTGTGTTGATGCTGAATCTGGTCCTACTTCAGAACATGTTCCACATTGCCGAATTCACTAGCGGTGGCAAGTTTATCAGGGAGACAGAACAGACAACTCGGATATACGATATTCCAAAACTGCTCCTCTCCTCACTCCAATTCCACCTCCGCAGCCGCCTGGAGGATGGCTAGGTAGAAGGTCGTCTGGGGTGGCGTCAAGGTGGCTTGATTGACATAGCACTTGCATCTTTTCCATCTTTCGGTGACTCCATGTATCAGAAATCGAAATTGGCTGAAATCAATGTTTAATGAGCACTGTAGAAAATGTATTATTTCTGATCTGTTTGATGTCGGGATAATTTCGCAATGCATAGAATACTTGCGCCTGGGTCTTGTTTAGTACGCCTCGAAGCGGGAAATCTGCGGAGAAATTACCCTCAGGAGAACACGTGATCCATCTCGAGGATCAGGCTCATCCTAGCCTTGACGAGTTTCCAAAACGCACTCCCATTCATTTAGAACAGTATATGGCAGGGTGGGCGCCGGTGCCCGCACGGCTCTTTCCTTGTTCTCCCTTGTCATGTGCCTCGTGCACCGGTCCACCCTACCGCTCTGCACAAGATCGAAGCCATCTTCCCGACTTCTCCTCCCCCTCAGAGACATAACGAAGCCACCGTACGCGTGAAACCTCTCATAATTACCCCGATGAAGCTCGAGTTCCTCCCCGATGATGTTCGGTATATAATGTGGGAGTTTCTCGATGCCCTACCTCACTGTCCGATCTGCCAGACGATCGCGATGTGGGCAGTTCGTTTTATGGCTTTGGCGCAGCTTG
Organism: Sphagnurus paluster; assembly: GCA_018282025.1. NCBI lineage: Eukaryota > Fungi > Basidiomycota > Agaricomycetes > Agaricales > Lyophyllaceae > Sphagnurus > Sphagnurus paluster. The sequence continues at coordinate 18,172 of JABCKI010000138.1, read as the reverse complement.
TGACGCTATCCGTATCTGCACCACCGGGATTTCCAGCTTCTGGAAACGGCTTATGGTTCAACAAGACAGCCAAAGTCTGGTCCAAGGAATGGCTCCCTGTAGGGAATGGATATTTGGGAGGTATGTGATCTAGGGCCTTAAACACTGTGATTATCTAGTGCTAGTACTTAACTCTTGCGTAATAGCCATGGTGCCAGGAGGCGTATCAAGTGAACAAACACAGCTGAATATCGAGTCGCTATGGAGTGGTGGCCCATTCTCTGATAAAGTAAGTGAGGAAAGAGGCAAGAATGATTCTCAACTGAAATTGTGTATCTTCTAGTCCTACAACGGCGGAAACAAGCAATTTAGCGAACAGGCAACTGCCGCAGAGTCTATGAGTGACATCCGCAGACAGATATTCCAAAGCTCTACAGGAGATATTTCTAGTGAGTCAATTAGATCTTATTTGCGTGAATGGTTGTTTATAAGCTCTTATAGGCATTGACCCACTTTCGACCAACTCTGGGGCATACGGTAAGAATAATCTTCCAATATTTATTCAACACTTTTCTCAACACAACTCCAGGTTCTTACGCCGGAGCGGGATATCTTGTTTCTGGGATCAGCACCACAGGCAACGTGACTAACTACGGCCGGTATCTCGACCTAGACCAAGGCATAGCTCGCACAACCTGGACACAATCCGGAGTTAATTATGTTCGGTAAGCACCCTCGGGTCCGCAGACACGAGTGTCGCTAAACGCTTCTTCCTCTGAAGGTCTACTTTCTGCTCTCATCCTACTCAATCCTGCACGCAACATATCACATCAAGTGGATCTACCGCTGGTCTCCCATCCCTCACTTATGCTTTCTCTTCTGACTTGGAGTCCGGCATGCCTAAACCCAATGTTACTTGCCTGGATGCCAATACCCTGCAAATCCGTGGAAGAATCGAAGGTTCAGGTGGAATGCTCTACGAAATTCTGGCTAGCGTACGCACAACCGCGATTAACAATGTCCAAACAACTTCTTGCACTCCCTTCCCGGTTGCATACGGCACGCCACCTAACGCCACTTTGCAAGTAAAACCAGGAACGGCGAGCGAAGCGTGGATCACCTGGGTCGGAGGAACTGAATACTCTATGGACGCTGGTAACTCCGCATCGACCTACTCCTTCCGTGGAGCCGACCCGCACAACGCCCTCCTCAGCCTCATTTTGGCTCCCTCAGTGAAAGCGTCGACTTTCTCGACCCTCCTCGCCGAACACGTTGCAGATCACAAGGCAGCACTGACCGACAAGTTCTCTCTGTCTCTGGGACACACCCCGCGTCTTGATGTACCGACGGATGTCGTCAAGGCTGCATATCGCACCGATACTGGTGACACCTACCTGGAATGGCTACTATTCAACTACGGTCGTTACTTATTGGCGACCAGTGGGAGAGGTTTACTGCCTGCTAATTTGCAGGGCATATGGGCGGACGGCTACGGGAATGCTTGGAGTGCTGGTACGCTTTCAAAGTTCTTTGCCCAAGTTGTGATGAGCTTATGATGAAACGCTTGCAGATTATCGTATGTACCGATTGGATTTTGTACGCATATATGTCCTGGGATCTAACTAGTCTCTAGATGCAAATATCAACGTTCAGCAGAACTACTGGGGTGCGGACATGACCAATATCGATGTCAACCGCCCACTGTTCAACTACATGGAGGTTTGAAACTTTTGAATTTATGTTCGTCAATGATCTGAACCTTTTATACAGAAAACATGGATGCCGAGGGGCGCCTACACCGCCCAGGTTCTTTATAATATATCAAGGGGATGGGTTGTTCACAATGAAGTAAGTATTGTCAATTGACCCGGTTCCATTCAACCGCTAATAGCTCGTCCTTAGATGAATGTGAGTGAAGGGCTTTGGACTTCTGGCTTGTAATATTCAATCATGTGTGATAGATCTTCGGACATACTGGTATGAAAGGCCCCGGTGATACTGCCGAGTGGGCAAACTATCCTGGTATGTTGCTAAATGTTTGTATCATTCAATCCGGCACTCATACCTACAATGCAGAGGCCAATGCTTGGATGGTGAGGAGAATATTTCTTTCCACTAATGTACCACTAACGAGATAATTAGATGTTCCATGTATGGGATCACTTCGATTACACGAACGATGTCGTATGGTGGAAGGCGCAAGGATGGCCACTCCTCAAAGTCAGTCCGCTTTTCAACTTTAGTTATACCATCCAATGTAGACCAACCCTTTTGTTGATAGGGAGCAGCACAGTTCCACCTGGATAAATTGATTCCGGATCTGCACTTCAACGACTCCACACTCGTAGTCAACCCATGCAACTCTCCCGAGCAAAGGCCCATCACATTCGGTGAGTTATTATGACTCTGCCTTCGAGGGTTTCAACTAAACGAAGGTATGATAGGATGCGCCCACGCACAACAAATGATCTGGCAGCTCTTCAATGCTGTTGAAAAAGGCTTCGCAGCTTCTGGAGATACCGATACTGCTTTCCTTGCCGGTGGGTTGTTTACTGTTCTCGAGTTACGATTTTTTAATTAAGAAAATAATCATAACAGAGGTCAAGGCCAAGCGAGCTCAGATGGACAAGGGTATTCGTATTGGATCCTGGGGACAGCTGCAAGGTACGTGGCGAGTTTACCGTAAGACTCTTGGCTTATATGCTCCTGCTACTAGAATGGAAAGTTGACCGGGACTCTCCAAGCGATACCCATCGTCATATGTCCCACCTAATCGGTCTCTATCCCGGATACGCCTTGGCAAGATACGATCCTGCCACCCAAGGTACCTACACGAAGAAACAGGTCATAGATGCGGCTACGGTCACCTTGACACATCGCGGTGACGGAACAGGCCCTGATGCCGACTCTGGCTGGGAGAAAGCCTGGAGAGCGGCTTGTTGGGCTCAACTAGGAGACGCGGAGCGCTTCTACCATATCTTGACTGTGAGCCTCATTTCCAGCGACATTTAATCACTTTCGCTAATTGTGAATCTATCGATAGTATGGCATTCAAGTCAACTTCGCACCGAATCTCTTCAGCATGTATAATCCATACAACGACAACCCTATCTTCCAGATCGACGCGAATTTGGCATACCCCGGTGCAATGATGGTAGGCTTTCCCGGCTCTTCTTTCTCAACTCATTCTCTCGCCCATAGAACGCCTTGATTCAGGCCCCTGACGTCCCAAGCATCAATACACCGCTTACGATAACTCTTCTCCCCGCCCTTCCTAAGCAATGGTCTTCTGGATCGCTCAGAGGGGCCCGCGTCCGTGGAGGCATCAGCATCGATTTACAATGGAGTAGCGGCAAGCCCACTAGCCTGACCTTCAAAGTGGACTCCAACGCCAGAGCAAGACCAGTCAATGTCGTATTTGGTGGAAAGTCGCTTACGTCTTTCACGACGTCAGGTGGGCTCACCAGAACGATGAACCGTTTTTAAAATATCTTTTGCGAATTTTGATTACTTATTTTTGTACCACGCAAGGAAAACATCAATGAAATTTGATCGTAAACTTATCACAAGAACACCTGCCAGATATCCTAATCATGGTTGCGAAACTCCGAGAAACCATGAAGTTGAATTAAACATATATCTTCCCCTATGATAGTCCTGGCTGTACATGTCACATAAATCATTGCCCTTTCGTCTCTCCATCTCCATCTATTCATCGGCTTCGTACCGCAGAATGTAATTAGTGCACATTGACTCCATTCGCGAGGATGCATGCATGCTGTCGTGCCATTCAAGTAGCGCAACTGAATTACCACGTGGGTACTACCCCAGCGATATCGCTTAAATTAACTTTAAGCCTTAAGGCCCTATTCGGGAACCTGCCCACGTCCCAGTCAGACCAGGTTACGCAGACCTGACCAAGGTGTGTGTTCGAAAAAGCGCCCAGCTAAGGTAGGCGATGTCCCGCCAACGTCACGTGGCGTTACTTTTCTGTGACTTTGTTGGATATAACGGGAACAAATGACATGTTTTGCTGCAAGACAAAGAATTTAAGAAATCCAACTCGGTCAAGTTGCTCATTAGATATATAGTAAGTGTTGTATCAAATAATTAGATGGGGGGATAAGATTCGGTGGAGAAGATGCAAAATTACTAAAATAAAAGGACTGTTCGTGTGCTAGAACATGCCGGCAGCGTCCAGCTCATCCCAAATGTGTGCGGGAAGCGCTCTATGACCACGTTACTTTCTAGAAGCCCATGCCGCCTGTCGGCCATTGAGTCCACGTTGGTAGGCATTCATGAAGTGAAGTGAGAGCGTAGCAAATCTAAATTCAATCACATTAGTTTCACCAAGAAGAACAGAGATATTACACTCAATGGTGCGTCGAGATTAAGGTTACGGCTTCCAGGGCAGCTAACTCATTTGCCTGGCAAGAGATGTTTCCAACACGTCAGGATGCGTCTGTTTACTCAAATTCGTTAAGGCTTTTTACTCTTACATGTTCAACGTGATCGGAGTATCACCAAAGCTCATTATACTGTTGCACTAGAAGATGACCGAGTCCGATTTCCTGTAATGTGTGTAGTTGAATACCAATCTGTGACTCTCTGAATTTTCGCCCAATATATCTCGTCACGCTCAATCACGTGACGTTGGCGGGACATGGATGTCGCGGCTCGCCTACCTTATTATAGTCACAAATAGTCACATCATATAGATTAGATTGAGTTGCAAATCTTGCAGCTATGTCCTTGCATGGGTGTGAACGAGCTATCGAAACCCCACCAAAAACTCCCTCAACCCAAATACTTCACAAAAAAACCACTCGAGAGTTGAAATAGGCTGCATAAAAATAAATGATACCATGTTGTTGCATCGTGGACTTTGCAGTGCGTAGTGGCAGTTGAACTGAAGAAAAAAATGCAAAAATACATAATAGAAATGGATCTCAGCGCATAGGCTCAGAAAAAATAACTTTACAACATAACTTAGGATGGTGAGGCTGGAATTCTGAGACTTCAAGGCTTTTCGAGGGAGACATTGATAAGATGGGCGTGACACCGGTAACCAGGTTTGTGGACCCCTACTTGGGTTTTGCTCTACTAACCTATCTTCCTGGCCAGTTGGGCGGGTTCCCGAATAGGGCCTAAATCCTTGCTCTTTTGCCACTCCATGGCTTTCTCTTCATCGGCTTCGTACCACAGAATGTAACTACTTCTTCTCAAAAATGCCTAGTTTTGCCATCCCTAGAGTCCTCGTCGTTGATCTGGGAAACCTCCCCTATCCTAATACTCGGGTTCATCCATCACTCACATTTTCTTCATTGTCATTTGATCCAGCATTGGCCAGGTTATAGTCGACTCCTTCGTATTGCGCCTTGGTATTAATATGTCTGCCAAGCGGAATGGACTCGGAATTTCGGGCAACGGGAATGTAGTGGTCGGCGACACCATGATCTCTTTGCATGTTTTCAAGTCTAGTGCGGGTTCAAGTTCCTTTGAAAACTAACCCTTGTTTCTTTTATTTTCAAGAGCCACTTATGAACATATCCGACCCCTCCATTGCTGCGGCATACCGCAAGACTGTGTCCTCGCCGACCCCTCTGGGTTGTCTGTCAGACTCACTTTCGCATAAAATCGAAACACTGCATGTCCGAGTTGGTGGGTCCGCGAACGGCCACAATGACATCAAGAATATCATCTCTGCCTCTGCACTAGGTGGCGAAATGGGCTTTTGCTTTTATCGTTTCACGTCAGCATAGGACGCGACGAGACCGACGCCGCTACATACGTTATGCGCAAAGTAGCATCTTATGAACGTCAATTCTGGAACAACGAAGGCCTCGATCTCATCATATCAGAAATTCAAAAGGTCGCGCTTAAGAGCTACGGGCGTGGGTAGGCCAAGTTTTAATCTGTTGAAACGATTCCTGACTTGTGTCATGCAGGTGTTGTAAGCCAAGGTCAAACCAAGTAGGTAGGTCCAACGCACCCTCACAAGATACAGGGCTCCACCAAAGTGGCATTTTCGGGGCTCAAGACGCTGGATACCCTCTGCGAAATCGTCTTGCCTCGCAACCCGCGCTTCTGAGCCGCACAAATCTGATGGAGCGTCGTACATACCTGCAATACGATAGAACTGTTGATCATGAGACAGGATCTCGATGCCGTATCGGGCACTCCTATTATTTCTGCGAGCTTCAAAATCATTTCCTCCAATGCGCTCACCGGAACACGAGGTCTTACGTTCGCCTTCTTGACACTTTCCATGTGCTCTGCTCTGATGGTTCTTTTTTCGAAGACCAGAGGAACCGATGATAAAGAGGCTGGGGATGAATCTAAACTCAAGCATCTATTCACTATGCTCCTCTTGAGATCTCCTGCAGCGCTGCTGCTTGGTCTGTCCCTCTCGTTCGTGTCGGCGCAGCCCTCGCCTGAAGTTCAGAAGAGAATTTCGGCTGCCATTCGGGCTGCTGCTAACCAACCAAATCCCGACTATACAGCGTTTGTGAATCCATTCATTGGCACAGGTTGGCCGTCAGAATGTCGCTTTTTTTATTACGCTGAATATGAACCATAACCAAGACAACGATGGAGATGTTTGGTAAGTTTTGAGTACTGCAGAAGGCGTTACATCCCTCATAAAATTGGCAGTCCCGGTGCATCTGTACCTTTTGGTATGGTAAGCTCTATGCGCCTCGAGGCTCAAGTCAAGGTTTACCATTCACTCAAAAAATAGGTGAAATTCTCCACCGACCTAACAGGCTATGCCCCTGCTGGTAATTCAATGCCATAGTATATCTTGCCGAAGTATTAAAGCTCAAGTGAAACAGGATATATCACAGACCCCACGCAGAAAATTCGAGGTATCAGCCCTTTGCACGACAGCGGAACTGGTTCCTCACTTGGTAAGCCCACCTGCCGATATCACGAGTTTACATAGGTATACCGCCTACAGGAACGTATGGGAACTTTGAGGTTATGCCACTATTGTGCCCCGGAGGATTCAATACCTGCACCACAATACTCGCAGCACGCCAGCGTCTACGCAAACTGAATACAGATGGCACGCGCCCTCTATGATCGAATCCTGTTGAATACTTATTCAATTTGTTCAGACGCCTCCCCCGGATACTTTGCACAGACTCTCGACAATAACATAAAGATGGAGGCTACAGCGACGCGACGTGCGGGTCTGGAACGGTTCACTTTCCCTGTCGGCTCGAAGCCATACTTCGTCCTAGATCTTTCCAACGACCTCCCCGTCTCTTTCGCCGGTGGCACACTGGATATTGACCCGGGGAAAGGAAGAATCACTATCGGCGGGCGATGGGGCTCAAGGTACAAGTTTCCCCCTTAACATGAACTATGATTCTTACGCGTCCTTATATCTAGCTTTGGTCCAGGGAGATACAACTACCAGGCGTTCGCGTGCTACGATCTCCTAAATGGGGGAAAGCAGAAACTGAGTGAGTACGGAGTGTGGACAGGTGACGCTTACGGGCTCGATGCGAAGGGGCTTGGGCAGACGCGACTCAACCTCACGTTAAACCTCATCGGAGGGGTATACCAATCCGGCGCGCTGTTCTCGTACGACATCAACCCCCCCTCAGCGCCGCAGATCACACTGCGTGTGGGGGTGTCGTTCCGCTCTGCCGATCAAGCGTGTGCGAACGCAGAGAGTGAGGTTGGGGACGCGTCGTTTGAGCAGATCTGGGAGCGTGCCAAAGCGGAGTGGCAGGACAAGCTTAAGAGGGTGGAGATTGATGTCACCAATACCCCTGCGAATGTCACGGAGATGCTGTATTCGTCCTTGTACCGTGCCTCGCTCACCCCGGTACGTTTAAATTTGCGCAAAAATCAGCAACGTTTTCTGAATATATTGGGTACAGAACAACGCGACCGGAGAGACACAGGGCGCGTTCGAAAGCACTTCGTCGTTTTATTTTGATTCGTTGTATTGCAGGTACGTGATTCCCTTGACTTGTGGTAGCTCGATGTCTAATAGGGTTATCCTATATAGTTGGGATACCGTAAGACTAGATTCTTTCCGATATCTCCCACACTCTGAGCGGCATGCTTTGATATACAGTTCAGGACTTTCTATCCTTTACTAGCTCTCCACTCGCCAGTCGAGTTCGCCCAGATCGTCGACAACTATATCGACGGATGGCGAAAAAATGGGTGGATGCCAGAGTGTCGCGCAAACAACCTTCCTGGATGGACACAAGGAGGTTAGCATTTTCATAAAAGACTTTTACCCTGCGAAACTGATAGCCGAAAATGCTAGGCTCGAGTGCAGACAACATCGTCGCACATTTCGCCGTCAATTATCACAATGAGGCAGCTCGCCTGGGCGTCAACCTCGATGAACTATATTCTGCATTGTTGGCCGACGGCGATGTGAATCCGCCAGAATGGAACATCCAGGGCCGACAGGTCAATGTCTACAAGTGAGTGACAAAGTTTTAATAACTATGCACAGGACACCTGAACAATCTCTGAACTTCAGGCAATATGGATATGTCCCATTTTCAGTTTTGGACGTTTCTAGCACCGGGAGGCAGACCCGGGAGGGGAGTAGGACGTTGGAGGTTAGTTTAAGTGAACATTTCATCAGCGAATACTTATCATGACCGCATATTTTCTTAGTATGCCTTTGAAGACTTTGGCATCCGACAAGTCGCTCAGCTTTTGGGTAAGAGCGATGATGTAGAAAAGTATACGAATCGCTCTTTGGTATGTCTGACGATCAGTTCTTATACTCATAATTCAAGCCTGTTATAATTATTATAGTTTTACCGCAATGTTTGGGATCCATCCGTCGTCAGCGATGGTTTCAAAGGTATAAAAACAGTATTTCTGAAAACCCTGACGCTCACTGTTCCAGTAGGCTTTTCACAGAAACGGTACCCTAATGGGACGTTTGCATTCACCAATCCCATAGATTGCTCCCCTAACGACTCGAACGATTCAAGACCGTGCTCATTGCAAGGGTCCAACACTAATGGCTTCTACGAGTCATCTTCTTGGGAATACAGCTGGCAAGAAAACTATCCACTACCCATCTGAAACGCTCTGGCTAATCCCCCCCCCAATGCACACAGGTTTGCACCGCACGATACGGCACACCTGATCGAGCTTATGGGCGGAAATGTGTGTAATACCTGTTAAATTTCCGGATCAACTATCCTCAGATAGAATCCTAGGACACCTTTGTAAAACGCCTCGACCATTTCTTCGACGTGAGTATCGCCGCCCAGCAGCGATCCCAGAATCAGCATTTACTCGCGTACACAGGCTGGATACTATCTTGCTGGAAATGAGCCCTCATTCCAGGTTAGCGCTGGATTCTATTCAAATCAGCAACTCGTCTTATTTTCCCAATATTAGACCCCGGTTGGATATCACTACGCAAACCATCCCGCCAAGTCTGTTGATCGTGTTCGAGAGGTTGTATTCACGAACTTTGATATAAGTGAGTCCTTATTCTAGATAGGAAAAGATTCTGGTTCTAATGAAAGTGTGAAGCTGCTGCTGGATTGCCAGGTAATGATGACCAGGCTGCTATGGCCTCTTTGTTATCTTTCCACCTCCTTGGTCTCTACCCAGGTACATACCTCATATTCATCCACTGTGTCCTTGTTTCATAACCCACATCTCCAGTTCCATCAACAACACAATTCCTCGTACTCTCCCCCTTCATTCCGAGGTACACCATCCACAACTCCTTCCTGGGTGTGAGCACCACCATCACGACGCTCAACTATGATCCCAAATCCGTGCAGAAGACCATCCCGCCCGGGACCGCGGCGTACGTGCAGAACGTTACCATCAACGGCGTGCCGAGTGCCTCGCGCTGCCACTTCGACTTTTACGACGTCTTCCGTGTCGGCGGCGATGTTGTCATCACCCTAACGGCGGACAAAGCTGCCGCGGACGATTGCCTCGGAAACCTCCCTGAAAGTATCTCCACGGGTGGTTTCAATCGCGCGCGGTGAACTCGAAGAACGGATATTCCTAATCGGCTTTGTCACTGCTGGTTCTGAACACTGTCCCCTCCCTAGACCACTACTTTGTTCGCATATAAGCACATCTGCTGTCCTGTCATGCAGCCAATGAAAGACCAACTGAATCAATGTATGTCTCCGATGTCCATTTATGCAACTACAGAATGTGACTGCGTGTTGCCCAAAAATGTTTACTCCGGGATTTATGTTGAGCTGGCTAACTTGAATACCAGGCGTGGCGAAGCCACTATTTCTTGTATCATGCATATTAGTTGATTTGCTTTTTAGTAGATCCAATCCTAATTTTGCTGTAGATGGTCTGGAGTTGCAAGAACAGCGGGTTGGAGATATGGTCGTGACAAATTAAATTCTAGTGGCTAGTTATTGAATAGTGCATTCAGAAGGAACATCGAAATGTGCAAGTTGAAAAACACGCTATTACTGTCACGGACCATCTATGGTCCAGAAAGCGTCAAAGTGGCGAGGAGCAAAAAGAGTTGGACGTTCAGGGGATTGAACCCTGGGCCTCATACAAGTTTCTGCTGGGAGCAGTCGTTACGCGTTGACCGCGTGCCGATGCAAAGCATGCGCGCTACCACTGCGCTAAACGCCCGTGATAGAGACCCGGAGATGCCCAAGCAAGTACCGTGACAAGCGGCCAATCAAGAGGCTCTCAGTGTGGATGGTGTTCCTATGAAGGCTCATGGGTATTTTGCTATGGCCCGAAAAGAGGAGTTACTGGAGGTTTATGGAGGGTGCCGAGTCTGGCAGTGGGAGGACAAGGAGATGCAGGGCACGGCAATAAGGAAGGGTTGTGGCCAGAGCTGTTTTTCTGCCGGAAGAGTCTTGAGATAAATAGCTCAGAAGAGAGTAGAATTTGTGCGAAGCAGGCCGATTAAATTGAGAGAGAATGGTTTAGAGATTGGTTTAGAGCGTAGAGGGTGTATGTATGCGGCCAGATTAGAGCTCGGGAAGCTGTTGACCATCAAAGCCGGGAAAGTAAACCACTAAAATCAGATCTCTGTAGATCTCTGTGTTTCTTTCAGACTAGATTCTCTAGAAAGGATTTTGTGGCGCTAAAAATCGTACATGGTGGTTCAAGTTAGGCAAAGAGCATCAGAGGATACAGTGACGACACTTGTCACAGCCGATCAGAGTGACCTACAGTCACGACGATCTTGGCCGACTGTCCTCCCGCACCGTCCACCCCGTCCGCCACCACCATGTCGACACGAGCCCTAAACGATGACGAGGTCCTCAACCAGATGAATAAGATGGTGCGCATAGATCAGACGATTGCCACATCCTCTGCTGAAGAGCGCCTTGCAATTGTGCTTGTATTTGGATATGATTTCGCTTTATAGGTCGCTTTCATCAAGCAGGAGGCGCTTGAGAAAGCCCGTGAACTGAAGGTCAAGGCCGACGAAGAGTTCGCGATCGAGAAGGTACGCGGCCTTTTATATGCCTGGTGTTTATTCTTATGTTCCAGCACGCACCATAGGCCAAGCTTGTGAAGCAGGAGCAGCAGGCGATCGATTCACAATTCGAGAAGAAGCGCAAGGGTGCCGAGGTTGCGCAGAAGATGTGCGCCATCCGTGACTTCAAAAGCTACCGTTCCGCCGTAATTGACATCCCATGTGCAGTGCCCAGTCGAACCTGACCAACAAGTCGCGGCTGAAGCTGTTGCACCGGCGTGAAGAGCACTTGCAGGACCTGTTCGCGACGTCCCGCGCGGCGGTCGTGGAACTCGCAAAGGACGAGGGTCGGTATGTGCAGTTCCTCGAGGGCATCATTGTACAGGGACTGCTGTCTGTACTCGAGCCGACCGTCACGGTACATACGCGTGCGCGCGATGTGGAACTTGCGACGCAGGCAGTGGAGAACGCGACAAAGACATACAAGGAGATCAGTGGACGGGATGTTCAGGTTGGTGTAGAAGGTACCCTAAGCGGCGACAGGTGAGTACAAGTGTTTTCGCTGAAGATTTGAGGTGTTAATGCTGATGGGCTTGGTAGTGCGGGAGGTGTGAAGCTTGTAAGTGGCTCGCGTCGCATTACGCTCGATAATACACTAGACGAACGTTTGCGGTTGCTGGAAGACCGGGTGAGCCTCCATTGTGGACTTACAAGGTCTTGCATAATTCAATTCCATCCTGGTTAGATGTTGCCAGAGATCAGGAAAGATCTCTTTGGGGCGAACGAGAATCGCAAGTTTTATACTTGATACCGTATTGCTTAAATGTTATTTTCGTTTGATTCTGCGGAGCACTATGAGTAGCGACTACAGACTGGTCAGCGCTAGTGAGCGTTCGTAAGTAATGAAGTGAACAACGCCGAAGGGGGCAGGATAAATAAATAAAAAATGGTACAAGTATTTCGAGTATTGCATTAAGGGGGAATCGAACCCCCGGCGGGTCGAGATGACACTCGCAAATGGCAACGACCCAGGTTACCACTACCCCATTAATGCTTGTGTGTCTTGGAGGTACCTGGGGCTCCAATGCTCTGTAGCTTGTAGCTGGATATCATCCCACTGCAATTCTTGCAACTCGCTATGGACGACACTGCTACACTCGAGCTCATCGAACATCTTTCTTTCCCGTCCACTCTCACCGAATCGCCAGCAGAATCCTCCACCGCGCCCGTGCTTACCCCTCGGCAGCTCCTCACAGATCGCCTCTATGTTGGCAACCTCCATCCCACCGTCGACGAGTCTGTAGTGCTTCCTCTTACCCATCCGTGCATTCCACTTACTTATAACCGTACAGATATACACTTCTCCAGGTCTTCTCCAAGTTCGGCAAGGTCACCAAGCTCGATTTCCTCTTCCACAAGGCGGGTGCTCTCAAGGGCAAGCCGCGTGGGTACGCGTTTGTCGAGTATGGGTCTCCAGATGTAAGTGTTCTCTCCTGTATGCCCCAGAACATGTGCTGACCCCGGGTCTCTTATCGTCTGTTCTGCTGCACACACTTATACATACCTACCCGCCCATCTTGCTGTTGCACGCATCTATCCATGTGCGCAGAGGGCCGTGCAGATGCAGATGGGCACCCGGGGCCTGCAGAAGCTTGGGACGGCTCTGATCGAGTGCTAATCCGTGCGTTTAAATTTCGCAGGAGGCCCGTAGAGCGTTGGGCACGGCGCATGACAAGTTACTACGGGGCCGCAAGCTGGTCGTGACATTTGCGCACCAAGCGCCAGTTGATGCGGGCGGCGCAGCGTTTGGCGCGAAACGCAAGACTATGATGGAGACTGGTCGTCCGACTACACTCAGTCTGCTGAAGAGTGGTGCTACAGGTGGTGGCAGGCATGATGGGTAAGTAACCTCGATTGTTTCGGGTATTGACTACTGATTTTCTGTCCGATGTGTAGGACGAAGAATAAGATTGCCATGATGGAGGCCAAGCTCCGACAGATGGAAAGCACGAATCCAAAGCCAAAGCCCACATCCTGCAGCTCAACATCAAGCCCTTCACACCTGATATCAACTTCCCAGTCAACTACGACATCGAAAACGCCGCTCTTCCACGCTTCTCTCCCTGCCAAGCCGCCTCCGGCTCTTCCTACCACCATTAACTCAAAGCCCCACACCCACACGAAGCCCAAGGCGACACTCCCAGCGCTGCCCATCGTACCACCTTCGAACTTACAGGGGCGTCCGGTCGTGCCGTTGGAGGGACATGTGTCGTCTGCGGCGCGAACTGCGAGGACGAAGCTCACGGGGGTGAAGATCGGAAAGCCGAAGGACAAGGACAAAGATAAACAGAAGGATAAGGATAAAGGTTCTGGAGCAGGAGTATGTGTGGACGAAGCAGCTAAATGAGTTGACTCTGTGGGATTTTTGGACTTGAGACTGACTGGTGCTTGGTACTGAGGCTGCGTGTATTCGTTGGTTATATCATGAAATCGAATTGTCTTCAATAATGCCAATGTGTATTGTAACTCAGATTCGGCGATGCGATAGCGACTCTAAGCACTCAAAGGCAATATTTTAACGGGCTATTGAGGGTGCAGGCGTGGTTAAGAATCAGGCTCCTATCTCGGGACGGTGATAGCAGTGTTGTGCTTTCCCTGAACTTATACGACATGTAGAATTTAAGAACGGTGGATCGAACCCTAGGATGAGTGCCTGCCGTGCAGCATTCTTCCCAGCGCCCAGGCCTCAGGATCAGAAGTAACGCGCTTCTTGACGGTGGCGCTCGACAGACATGAGAAAAATCTTTGGTTCAGGTGGATATATATATCCAAGCAAATTCATGGGTAGATATTTAATTGAACGAGCAGTAGTTCGAAGAGATTTATCAAAAGAGTGATCCCATTAAGGAGGCTCGTTATTTTAGAGTGGCGCAGGTCAAGACGATACGCACTCAGCGCGAAAGAATTGGCTATCCCCTGCTCAAAAAAGAAAGAAAGAAAAAAACAAAAAGAATCAGAAAATAGCAGAAAATAAGTGTTCAAATTTGGCAATCGAAATCAAAATGGGACCGCCGCGCATAACGCCAAAAGAGTCGGGCACGAGTAAAATGTGGTTCAACCGGAAACTTCTGACCTTCGGGGACCGTTGAGGGTGCCCGTAGACATGGTGATGCCAAGTTTTAGTAGATACAGCAATGTGGCACAGAGAGAGGGACCCTCGATTTTTAGCGTATCAGGTAGTTCTAATAGATATGACCAACGCAATCTAATGATAGAGGTGCAAAAAAAGGTCTAGCGGGAGTTCCCCAGGGATTTTAGGGTGCATACAGGTGGATTGGAAGGCGAATCCGGGAACCTCGAAATAAATGCACCCCAGGTCTAATGCGAGGGAACGTTCGTCGCCTGTACCCGGGACTCTGGAGGATTCTTTAGGATTTCTATGTCAACCACGGGCTTATTACAGGCCAAGGGCGGTGTTAAGACAGTGACATGTATTGAGAACCAGGGAAGGCGCAGCTAAGAGCACCCATGAACGTTGGCTCTGGCATGATTTCACCTCGCAAGAAACTTGCGCCCATCGTGGAGCGGTCACAAGATATAGATACCCAAAGATTATACTCTATATAAGCTCATGTCATGTGTGTTTTATACATCCAATCTTAGCACACCCTATTCGTTTCGAGCAGATGGGAAAGTATATACTTCGACAGGTGGATTCCTTGTGACCATTGAGCTAGAGCGCAAGAACCCCGTCCTAATCCTGATGCCCGAAAATGACGAGTAGAATGACGTGGTTAATTCGAGAGATCCGACCGTGACCCCAGCAATCAATCGCAATACAGATATAACTGATTGCTACCTTCTACCGCTCTATCGACGACTCCCCAGCCGTCGGAGGGGGTGTAAAGATTGATTCATCGCAGAGCCTTAATCCCGCGTGAAGAGCAGCAAAAACCACTACAGCCAAAGCCAACAGAAAATAAAAAATAATTGATTCAATTACCAACACAGGGCAGCCCAAGTCGTCTTGTGTTTCAAACGCGGATGTTTTTCCCGAGATGTGTTGGTATCGGCTTCGAATAGAATTGGGGTATTAGTATTAGGGTACTGGTGAACTAGCTTTGTGAGGGCCGATGGATTTGATCTGAGTTTCCTCGTGGACCAACACTTTGGTGGTACACATGATGACTGGGACTTCTGCACTGTAAATTTGACCATGAGAATAGCTCAAGGACTTCATTTCTGCATTTTTCGAGAAGAAACGTCACAGAATCAGAACGCAAGAAGAAATTCGATGGTGCACGTCTAGTGAGACAACAACAATGGAAGTTGCAGAACATGATGAAGCCCCGTAATTCAATCACGGAGAAGGCAATAAGCCAAGCATGATGTCAATGAGAGCGATATATAAGCTTCAAAAATGCACTACTCACAACATTGATTCACCCCTCACATCTTCTCGAAACCCAGCTCCAGTCCAGCATGTCGTTCAGCCGCCTCGAATACTCCTCGTATTTTGGAGCCGACAGGCCCACCGTTACTGACGATGAAAGAAGTAAAGGCGTGGTTTCCGCCTTCCCCAGTATTGTCACCAACGATCTCCCACCTATCTACGACGAGAAAGATCCCAATGCCAGTAGCCTTGTCAACTTTCCGAACCTTCCACTTGTCGTCGAAGGTCAAGGCGTCGTCGCCGTCCAGGTCACGCCCGGCGCTGAGTTTTCCATCATCTTGACACCGTCTCCTACTCTCAAAGATGAAGAAACTGCCTTGCAGTTACACTTGACCACGACCAGCGCCAAATTCTTACAGGTTAAGGGTGCTGACGTGAAAGAGATCCCATCCGTAACACCTAAAGGTCCTGAGGCAGCGCTGCTGGTGCCGGGAGTACCTGACCTGTATTGGTTGAGTGTCGACAAAAAGAATGGTATTCTCAGGTATGGGAAAACATACAGATCTGCAGCCGTCACTTTCCTCGGCGCGAGAGTCGATATTGGGGACAAGGAGACGACGCCTGGTCCATATATCTGGATCAAGCAATTGAAGTATATTTCGATTCTTTCTATTGGTGGAACATCTGTGGTAAGTGTTGCATATTTTTCAATAGAAAATCGCTGATAGTTGGGGGATCAGTTGCCTGAGGAAGTCCGTCCTGATCTGCGCCAGGTGTCGGTTGGTCATCTGCCAATCGTCAGCGATTTGCCACCCATCGTAGCGGAATCGATCGATGTCACTCTAGAGGACCTTGCTTTGGGTCTCACCACCTCTATTGCAAATCTGTCTCCTGAATGTCAGCGCCTCTACGCAAATGTGTCCGGCCCAGGGGTGCAGGTTGACGACGAGGGCTTCCCTGATTTCAGTCAAGCTCTCGAATACAGCATTCGCACACCTGGAAAGCTCTGCCATGAGAAGTTGAAGGAGAAGGCTGGCGAGTTTGGAGAAGCAGATATGACGTACCTCCGAATTACGCTTGGCTCTGATGAAGTGAGATTCGCTCCAGATACTTTATGTTAGCTAGTACTAACACTACGCTGGTTCTAGGGAAATTCTCCTGGTGTACCTTATGTAATGGAAATTTGGCCATCAAAGCACAAGTCCCCCATCCACGACCACGGCGAGGCGTATGCCGTGATCAAAGTCCTCCATGGCCAGATCAACGCATCATACTTCGCCAACCTCAACAGCAAGGCCCAGATCAAGCTCGAGCCAGACTACACCTTCTACAAGGGAGGAGTCACCTGGCTTGGGCCCGATAACTACCAGGTCCACCAGTTGCATAACGACTCAGACCGTGTGTGCGTCACGATCCAGTGCTACCAGTACGCCAACAAGGACAGGGCCCACGATGAGTACTTTGAATATTTGGACGGAAAGACGGGAGAGAAGAAGCCGTTCTACCCCAGTTCAGACTGGGATTTCATGACGTTTAAGAGCAGGGTGAAGCAGGAGTGGGAGGAGCACCTCAAGGACCTCGAATGGAAGTGATCAGTGGTAAGCGTTACAAAATTCTGACACGGGATACGTAGGCCTGGACTTCAAATTCTTTTGTAAAATGTGCTTTTTTAGGAGTTGGAGACATGCTTTTTTGCAGTTCAATGATTACAAGTTACTCACCATAAGTAGGTGAAAGGTGATAGTGAAGGTGAACGAAGCAAATTCGAGCAATCCTTGACTCGGAGGATTCCTTGATTGGTCAGCATGATTGATCACCGCTTGACAATCCAGGACGATCTGGCACGTAGAAGTTTCCAATTGCAATGGACCAATGTAGATCAATGCCACATGTGCATGTGAGGCAATATTCGAGAAATCTAGCGGTCCATTCTCCACTCCTGAACGTCGAACGCTGAGAAAAATTATTTGGTTCTCCGAATCCTTTGGCAAGCTTCTGGTACTTCTGCCAGGTGTTCTCGAGATGCAGGAAAAGCGCATGCCATCCCGGGATACTACAGTGCTCAGACTACCTCAGCCAGAAAGTAGTCGATTCAACAGCCTGCGGTTTTCCTCGACGATTAAACTTAGATTAAACGACGGTGACGAGTTTAGTCAGTAAGTACCGTCTGATCGTCTCAGAGAGAATTTTCCTGCTTGGAATCCTTTTTAGTCCTTTTTAATCGCCCATTTCCGGGATTACAGTCCACTTATTGACATTTTTGTGTTAACTTTAGGCCTCACAGTTAGTAATACAGTAGGGGCTCAAAGTTGCCGCAGATGGGCGCAGAACCCGCAGACGCAGACGCTCGCAGATGGTGGGCGTCACACCGAGTA
>JABCKI010000137.1:0-33325 GCA_018282025.1 Sphagnurus paluster | reverse complement strand
ATCTATTTGCTTTCCAAAGTTATTTAGTGAAAAGTCAAAAAGTTCAAAACATTCAATCAGTTTTGTGAGTCACTGTACAGTCTCACATGATGCCATATTGTCTTGGTAGATTGGCAGTCGTTCAACACATCAATGGCAATCTGTCTACATTGATGTGAGTTTCAACATATATTTAAATCGCCGTATTGCGGCATCTAGTATTTCTTAAGAACGTACTTGAGTGGTCAATCACCATCTTCTATGTAAATCGCATGATTGACGCCGTTTTAGTCAGTATATTCCAAGTTCAAACAGTGTAGTATTATACGATGTATATATTACAAGTCCGCATATCCTGCCTGGTCATCAAACTCTTCTGCCCCATCCTTGCCATCCTCAGCTCCAATATCATGCTCGTCAATCTCTACTGTACCTTCAATATGTGCCTCCCCTTCATCCTCTTTGTCCAGAGTGAGCTCATCTCGATGTTCTTCATTGGCATCATAATCATCACCTCCAACAATCCTCGAACCGGCGGCCTCTGCTAGATTCCACAGCAGCTCGATTGTGATGGGGGCTTCAAGTGTGTTGTTGTTGGTATCAGCTGGAGTTTCTCATGTTTCATCCAGAGGCTGGCTCGGACTCGTGCTCGTAGAATCCACAACGGGTGTATCAGTGAGGGGGACCTGGTAGTGTCCAACACCGCTGCCAGCATAACGCATGTACATGTCACGATCAACATGAAAATACTTCCAATCATTCAGCTCATCCTCCTCACGCGCAACAGATGTACCCTTGAGATACTCATCAGTTGGACCATGGTGAAAGGCTGGGATAAGGTGAGATCCCCGCACAACTTCATCAGGATCAAGGAACCCAAAAGCATTGGGATCATGTGATGGTATGAAGTGTATACAGTGGAGGCGATGCCGTTGGAAGCTAGCGCAATAGGATTTATCATACTGGAACCATTGCATCCATAAAACCTGCTTTGAAATAGGTATTTGACGTGTTCCTGGGATGTCATGGATGAAGTCGACGTGGAAAATTCTGATGACACGGCTGTACTGGAAAGGGTGGTCACCGTTATCATAGGTTTCGCCTTCAGGTGCTAAAGTTATGATGTCAGCGTGGTTGCGTGAATTGATCAAGTCTTGACCTCGTTGAACATTGTATCCAGTATAATTGACACGCATGACTTTATGGCGATAGAATCGATCATTGACAATATGGATCTCGGTACGCTCTTGCTCTGAGAACTTATTCGGACCACCTGACCAGTCAGGATGTAGGAGATGCCCAAGTAGGTAGTCCTGTAGCTTGGTATAAAAGTTCTACATAGGGTAAGCAAAAGAACACAGAAGGAATGCTCCATTGAACACCACTAAAGACTGTCCGACACCGAGATAGAAGCCGCACCGACGTGCTGGCTTTTAGTTTAGAAACCATCTGCCTTTCAGACTACATCCAGAATCTCAATCCCTTTTACATTACCATACCTGTCTTATTTCCCCATTTTTACTAGCTATCTTTACTTACCCTGACCCACACTATATATATATATACCTTACTTACCTACTCTTTACACAGCAGAACAGTTGCCCACATACCACTACCACAAGCCTTTGTCTCTCCAAGTTTGAGATCTCAAGCCCTGCTGTTGGGGCCAGTCAGTATCATAGGTTTGTGAAGTTACAGACCGACGCCAGCACAGCTGGGTGATATTAGGACCACCGAGACACTGAAACGCTGAGACGCCAAGACGTGCCAAGACACCGAGAAACCGAAGCGCCGAGACGCCAAGACGTGCCGAGACTGAGAAACCGAAGTGCCAAGACGTGCCAAGACGCCAAGACGCTGAGACCATGCCATTGTAGTATTTGACAACTTTTGGCTAGCCTTTCGACGGGCATTGGTGCTTAGGAAGCTGGAGGACCTTGCATTTGATTTGTAGGGTGTTAGCTCGTTTCCAGACTGGGAAGCCTGGGTGTGTTTTTGTGTTGTGCACTGCACCTGAACGGCTTCAGAGCGCATCAGCGGCAGCTGTGGAAGTGATAATATTGGCAGTAGTTAATGTACTACTCCTCCGACCGCGGCTCTTTGAGCCTCAGCTGTGTCCCTGGCCAAGTCCCCGTCCACGCCCTCGAGTGTCAGCAGAAGCATTTTCCTCGACGGAAGCAGGGGTCACTGTGTTACGTGCTTCACGTCAGATGCAGGCCTGGGCCTCCTTGGGGAGCTCTTGTGTATCGTAGCGGGAACACATATCTGATTTGAATTTGTGGAGCTGGCTGCCAAGATTTGATGTACATTGGTCCAGCCATAGCAGTGAGGTTTCAGTGTGAAGGTGGAGCTTCCCAAGGGCATGCCATTCTGCGAGTGTGAAGAGGAGGGAAACGACTGTATTGTTGTCATCACCATTTAGAAGTCCATCAAAGACGGGGATTGCACACTACATTGGTAACATCAGGCAAGCAGGAAAGCTTCCTGAAGACTAGGGTGTAACATACCTGAAGAAGATCTTCGTAGTTTCGAGCTGCCAGTTTCTTCAAGCTGGCAACATTGTCAGAAAATCGGCGAATAGTTGAGTGCCCAAAAGTAGGGACTTGACGGTATCTGCGGTTCATAGCTGGTGCAGAGTTTTGCCCAGCTGCAATTAGAATTCGGATGAGATGCATGAGAACTGCTTTCCAGACCGGACATTGATGGATCATTTGGGCGATCAGCCCCTGGATTTCACCTGGGCCATAATCCACGTGCCATATGTAGCATGGCTTGCCACACTTCGTGGCAATCAAGGCAAACACCGACTTGCCAGTGGCATTGCCAACACTGCCGTATATGTCTCTTCATGGAGTTTTGTGAAAAGGCCAAGTTTATGTTGAGAATTTGTAAGCAACACAACAATGTCCTCAAAAAAAAACGGGCACTGGTCATAACTTCAACTTGCGTTGACTTCTATCTCAAGTTGGGCACTCCACCATAGTCTGGGCCAGTGGCAGATCATAATTCGGATACAGTGGATCTGATTTAAGTTTAAAGTTATACGTCATCAATTCGGCGGGCGGGAGTCCCAGCCGATGTTACTCCGAAAAGTCCTAGCCACATTAATGGGCAAGTCACACGACGCGCCTCGTACAGCGTAAAGCGCTTCGACGCGTTCTCGCCCATACGTCTCCTTGTCAAACCGAAGATTCTTGCCGCTGAATCCCCGCAAGCGACGGCCCGTAAACTCATATCATAAATGCATATAAACGGTCAAATATTGGCAGTATTAAGGAAAGCTGTCGATTAGGACGGTCTTGCTAAACGCTCATGTCTCTCAAACGCTTCGTAGTTCTTGCTATCCTATCGGGAAACGTGTTTGCACTCGGTACTCTCAAACTATCTGGCCCAGCATCTCTCCCCTTGACAGCCTCGCACACCCTACACCCTTCTTTAGGCTCCTTCAGTATCGAAACAGCCTTCTTCGAGGCGTTTGTTGGTAACTCCAGTTCACCCAATCGCCTCACCAAGGATCTCCTCGAGAACCTTAGGCATCGCACTGGGGTGCCTGCGGAAATCCGGATTGGTGGCATCACTGCAGACTCGACGTACTGGCGTGGAGAGCAGAAGGAGGGCCTCGTTAATTTCATAGATTCGTCAGGTGCCCTCAGAAATACGACGATTGGACCGGCATTCTGGGACTCAGTTGGCTTGCTTCATAGTGACACGAAGATTATAATGAATTTGGTATGCATCTTGCTTCTGTTGAAATTTACCAAGGGTGTGATTCTAATATACCTTGTTTGGGTGCATAGAATCTGAGAGACCTCGACTACAAAAGCGCGTTCAGCGTCGCCGAAGCTACGCTCAAGGGTATCCCAGCGTCGCAGCTCGATCTCCTTGAAAGTGTGTGGTTTTTTTTCCTATATTCCATGTTCGTACTTGTGCTCAATTTGGTGGTAGTTGGTAACGAGCCCGACCATTACCTCCAATTCACTCCCCAAAATTACAGTGCCATCTGGGGTGTACGTTTTCTACCTAAACACCTTTCTGTTTTTCTCGACAACTTTTCCGATTAGGAATGGGCGAAAAACATGTCCAAATCCCTTGGGCTCACCGCCCCACGTTTCCAAGTCGCCGCTACGGCTGAGGACCCGCTATGGCCTTACGATCGTCCAGGCGCGTCCTCCCAGCTTGGTTGTGTGAGTTCTTTGGCTGCTGGCGCAAATAGGGATGGAGTTGTCCGCTCCTGTAGCGAGCACACATACCAGTATAGTGTACGTTTCTTTTGGATATCATCGAATAAGTGTCGGATCCTCATGCTGTGTAGGTTTGCGACCCCCCAAGGATAGCTGTTGCGACACTGCCGAATCTGGTGAGACCTAATAATTTCTCTCCGATCTAGGCTAAGAGAGAGGCCTCAGGTCAACCACACGCGTTTGGCACAGTGCGTTCCTGTGTTTATCCAACTCTACCAATAATTCTCACCAATATTTATGTGTAGGTTCCTTGACCTCTGGCAACCGCGGATCAAGAGTGTCCGTGAACAACTTGGACCTCACTCATTCGTTATCGGTGCGTGTCACTTTTTTATTTCAAACTTGGGATTGCCAAGTTTATTCATATGCAGGTGAATACAACTCTGTGTCGTGCTCAGGGAGGAACAACGTCAGTAACACCTTTGGGCAGGCATTATGGCTGGTAAGTTCTTTTTTTAGCGATTTCTGCTATCTACCAATGATATGTGGGATCTAAGCTTGATACGACCTTCTATGGGGCTTCGTTGAACATCTCTCGGTCAGTATTTTACACGGCGATCCATTCTAAGATGTCTCTGGGGCTCAAATTTTAGTCCTATTTAGTATGTATATCCACCAAGGAGGTCCTTTGGCATTGCAAAGTAGCACACAACTCAATCACGGCGGTGCGCATTGATTTTTCAACGTCATTAAATATGTGCTAATGTCTTTATTGTCGTTATGTGCTGTTGATGTCTCAGGTCTGAGTTTCTATGATCTCTGGTTAGTTTCATCCATCGTCCTGCCTCACGACGTTTCCTGAATACGGACCAGGTATCCCATCCAAAATACCAACGGCCCCGTCGGCGTCTTCCCCTCATACTCGGCTTATCTCTTCATTGCTGAAACCCTCGGGCGCTCAAAGTCACTTCGCATGGCAAATATCTACCCCGGCCGGCAAGCAAACGGCTCTACCATTACTACGGCTCTGGGAGACAATTCTCAGGGCCAGCTTGTGGCGTATGGGTTCTGGGACAACAAGGCCAAAACAGGCCAGCAATACCCAGCAAAGCTTGCTTTACTAAATCTCCAAATCTACAACCAGACCCAGATAGGCAAGGTCGAGAGACCTGAGGCGACATTTGATATTTCTGGTTTTTTGAAGGATTCAGAGCGCGAAGTGAGGGTGCGCAGGCTCACAGCACCTGGTGCGGACATCAAGGACGGGACAGTGACAACATGGGCTGGGCAGAATTACGGATCTGGCGTAGCAGATGGGAAACTTGTTGAGGAAAGGGTGAAGGGTGGAAAGATTAAGGTGAAGGCGTCTGAGGCTGTACTAGTAACTGTAGATTGATTAGGGTAAGATCATGGGAGCCATGGTTGTGATTCGTGGTTTCTCTTCACTCCTCAGCCAAGTCATGACATTCCATTGTCTTACCGTGCAAACATTGAACTGAATAAAAGGTTATTTAAGAAATATTCAGAGCAGGGCTCGTCACCTTGCTCCAGCTCCCTAAAGTATCATTTCAATATTTTATAAATTAACTCAGCCGTTAGCACATACAAAGGAGCCGGGTCGGCTGCAAATGAAACCCGGTGAAGTGCTCAACTTCCTCATTGCGACAAAGTCACTTTAGACCTGCTTTAGAGTTTAGACCAACCGAACGCAACTTGTCAAGCCTAACGTTATGGCATCGAAACAATACACCAAGGAGGAGGTCGCGAAACATAACAAGCAGGGTGACCTGGTGTGTTTACTGCTGCCACCCATTAAAGCTCTCTCACAATATTGCTATAAACTACAGTGGATTGTAGTAGACTCGAAGGTCTTTGACCTTTCCAAGTTTGCAGCCATGCACCCCGGTGGACTCTCAGTCCTACTTGACGAGGAAGTCGGTATGCACAGTGCTATCGCTGCTACCAATTCAAGTTCAATTGACCCCGTTACGATATTTGTGATCAGCTGGCCAGGATGCAACGAATGCTTTTTTCAGCCTCCACCGATATGAGGTGCTTCAGAGGCCACAGTATTGTCGCCTGCAGATTGGCGTTGTTGCAGGCGAGGAGCAGCAGATCTTCCCTCGCTCGATTGGTGCCCTTAGTAAGGTGCCATATGCTGAACCAACATGGCTCACAGAGGGGTACTACAGTCCCTACTACAAAGATGTTCGTGTCCTTCCGGTCTCCACCAGCTTTACTAACAATATTTTAGCACCACCGGCGCTTCCAGGTCGTGTTCCGGAAGTTCGTCGAGGAGGTCTTGCTACCGGATGCGCAGGCACGCGAAGAGGATGGTAAACGGCCTTCACAGAGTGTGTTTGACGAGATGGCGAAGCTCGAGCTCATTGCAATGCGCATGGGCCCGGGAAAGCACCTCCAGGGGCGTGTATTGATGGGCGGGCTAGTTAAGCCTGAGGAGGTACGTGACGGTTGACCTGAGGATTTTCTTGAGCTGAAGCAATTTAGTTTGACTACTTCTACGAGCTCATCATGGCGCAGGAAGTCGCAAGGATGAATGCTCGGGGGTACTATGACGGGGCGGGAGGAGGCATCTTCATCGGTAAATTTCATGCAAGTTAGTCACAACTACATAACATAACGCTTTCACTAGGTCTTCCTCCGGTGATGAACTTTGGCCAACCTGCCATCCGCGAAAAGGTGCTCCAAGAAGTATTTTCGGGAAAGAAGTATATCTGTCTTGCCATCTCGGAGGCTTTTGCTGGGAGTGACGTCGCGGGCCTCAAATGTCGCGCAAAACGCGTCAAAGAGGCTGACAGAGATGGCTGGGTGGTCACCGGGACGTAAGCTACTTGTTTGTTTGTTTCTTGAAATCATTTTTCTGACTTGTTTTGTTGCTTCAAAGCAAGGTAATTCTCCATCGCTATGAAATCCCTTCAATCTTCAACTGAACGCATCAGAAATGGATCACCAATGCAACCTTCTCTGATTATTTCACTGTTGGGTGCCGCAACGACCAGGGTGGAATGGTAGTGCTCCTGATTGAGCGCCAGGATGGCGTAGAGACCAAGCCCATCAAGACATCGTATTCGACTACCGCAGGCACCGGATTCGTCACGTTTGAGAATGTTTTTGTCCCATACGAATACACCCTCGGCCCAGACAACGGCGGTTTGCAGGTTATTCTGAGCAATTTCAATCACGAGCGGTGCGTGTCCCTCTCATTTGACTCAGGAATGTTTATTCATGGAATGAATGCAGGTGGGGCATGGCCTGCGGCAGTGTCGGCGCACAGCGTTTTATAGTCGAAGAGTGCCTCAAGTGGGCTACTCAGCGCCAAGTCTTCGGTAAACCCTTGATATCGCAGGCAGTCATCCGGTCAAAGCTAGCGGCGATGATTGCTCGCGTCGAGAGCGCACAGAACTGGATCGAGAACGTGACGTATCAGATGACACATATGAGCTACAAGGAACAGGCGTCGCATCTAGCGGGGTACGCGTTCCTCGTCGTTGATGCACAAACATAATGCTTATCTGATTATCTGGCAGACAAATAGCGTTTGTCAAGAAGTACTGCACGGAGACTGCACAGGAGACTGCGAGAGATGCTGTCCAGGTGCGCTCAACGTCGTTCTTAAACGCTATGTAGATGTTAAAACCTTCCTTTCTACATTCATAGATTTTCGGTGGACGTGGTATCACCAAAACAGGTACGTCGATTCGTTGGCGCCAATATCACTCGTTCTCAACATGGCATATCAGGGATGGGCCGTCACATCGAACACGTTAGTTTTCTCCACCTTTCATCGAATCGATCTACGTATAAAAGTCTCAATTTTCTCTTTAGTACCACCGGACAGTACCCTTTGATGCGTAAGTCAGAATATCTATATCAAGCACGCTGATCGAACCAGGTTTATGGCTTATCACCTTCTATAGTATTCTTGGAGGAGGTGTGTTTTTCCTGTCTATATTATTTCTGGCATGTATTTTTACACATCCTTTTTCAGCTGAGGACGTGTTAGGAGATCTCGGTGTCCGCCAAGCGTTACGAAAGATGCCCAAGAACGCGCGCCTATGATCTTACGGATCAAAGAGTGGTCTCTCAACCAAGGTGGCAACCTTGATGATCGATGTAATCTGGTGTTTATGTTGTACATGTAATATTTGATATTCCCGGTTTTACAGCCTGGTCGACTGTCGACTTGCCTCGTGTATGATATTGTTCTAGGACTATGAACACACGCGACTGATTCATTTGGGGAATGCATGCGCCAGACATGCATTTGATGATGTCGGACATCCCATGACCCCTACGTTCTCCATCAGATTAACCGCCATAGTAAAGTTCCCTGCGACCGCAAAGTATTCGACTACAATTCTGCTCTCTCTAGACTGTAAATGAGTTCTAAGACGCGAATCCTGACTAAGGAGGATGTGGCCAAGGTACACGATGAGTTTGTCCACACTCCCAAAGTAAACAAAGCTTCTTCCTCTGATTAGCACAACAAAGACGATGACTTGGTACGTTGCACACAAGTTATATGGAAGATGTGTCTAACGGACTCGTTTGTAGTGGATCATCTTGGATAACTCTGTCTACGATCTCTCCAAATTCCTGAGTTTGCATCCTGGTGGGCGCGCCGTGCTTGTCGACGATGAAATAGGTACGCTAACTCAACGGGAAGCCTCTCCATTTCTTAAACCGTTTGGCAGCTGGTAAAGACGCGACTCGAGCTTTTTACAGTCTGCACCGTACAGAAACTCTGCTGAGGCCTCAATACACACGCCTGAAGATTGGCGAGGTCCAGAATGGGCTCATCGCATACACTAATCATCGAAATCTGAGTAGTGTGCCGTATGCGGAACCAACCTGGCTCACTCTCGGGTACCATTCACCCTACTACAGCGAAGTCTGTTTTCCCTCCCACCCTCATCCTCTGGTCAAAGACTGAAATGAGGAAATGCAGAACCACCGTCGCTTCCAGAGGGCAGTAAGAGATTTTGTGAAGGAAGTCGTCTTCCCCGACGCACAGGCGCGTGAGGAAGATGGGCAGACGCCATCAAAACATGTGGTCAAGGAGATGGCCAGGTTAAATATTATCGCAATGCGTTTGGGTCCTGGGCAGCACCTACATGGAAGGATTCTTATGGACGGGTTGGTGGAACCTCAAGTGGTGCGTTTTCCGAGTTTCACGCAGGAGTATACTTATCTGACGCCGAGGAAACCTAAGTTTGACTGCTTCCACGAGTTGATTCTGAACCAAGAACTAGCGCGCATACATGCCCGGGGGTACAGCGACGGGCTTGGCGGCGGGACTTGCATCGGTAAGTGTTGTTGTAATGTCCTTCCAAATCTCCGGTAGGTTTGACACGTCATTTGATAGGACTACCTCCGGTGATGAACTTTGGGAAACCTGCCCTTCGAGATAAGATTGTAGCGGAGGTCCTAGGTGGGGAAAAGTTCATTTCCCTGGCGGTGACAGAGGCATTTGCGGGGAGCGATGTTTCAGGCATAAAGTGTCACGCAAAGAAGGTAGAGGGAGCATGGGTGGTGAATGGCTCGTACGTGGTTTTCTTTCAATCCATCGCGTCTCACCTGAAGCATTCCCACAATGCTTTGCGTTCTTTCCAGGAAGGTGCCACTGTCTATTCTGTCGCGCACAACAAGTGGCTGATCAACAGTTTTGAAAAATAGAAATGGATCACCAATGGGACATTTGCTGACTATTTCACAGTTGCGTGCAGGACAGATGCCGGGGCTGTCGTTGTACTCCTCGTGCCGCGTGGCCCTGGCGTGACCACGCGCCCAATATTAACATCATACTCGATTACTGCAGGTACTGCATATGTTACATTTGATGATGTACATGTCCCAGAGGAAAACCTCCTCGGGAAAGAGGATGGTGGGCTACAGGTTGTTTTGAGCAACTTTAACCATGAAAGGTGTGCTTTATTTGAATTTTGGTATTAACATGTAGGCTCTGATGGTTCTTGTGTCATAGATGGGGCTTGACCTGCGGGGTGGTTTCGGCGCAAAGAGCTGTTGTAGAGGAGTGCTTAAAGTGTGTATTTAACCGATTGTCTTTATTCTCCTTCATACCTACAAATCTTAACAGGTGGGTAACCCAGCGAGAAGTATTCGGCAAGTCGCTCTCCTCACAGGCCGTTGTGCGCTCAAAAATTGCCGCCATGATCGCACGCGTTGAAAGTTGTCAAAGCTGGCTGGAGAGTATCACATTCCAAATGACACACATGAACTACCGCGAACAGTCCACATATCTTGCGGGGTGATATTTCGCATTATATCCTCAATGGTTAGAATTCCTGATGGGGCAAATTCGAACAGTCAAATTGCCCTCCTTAAAATGCACTCGACGCGCGGGGCGCAGGATACCGCACGGGATGCTGTGCAGGTATGTACTTCCTTTTTGGAGCTTCCCACACACATAGACTATTTTTCCATAGCTGTTTGGTGGGCGCGGTATAACGCGTTCGGGTATGGGGAAATTCATAGAGCATGTCGGTGATCCTCTACAACCCCTTGCGATCGACCTTGACTGATCCATGACTATTCTTGATCCAGTACCACCGGACATTGTTGATTGACCCGTACGTTCTATCTGGACCTGCCCTTTTTTCACTCCACACTAATTGTTCTTCTTCTCGTTTTATCCCTTGATTAGTGTCGGAGGAGGAGGTGAGTTTAGTTTATTGTTGAATGCTCACCATTTTCATTGTCTCCATCTAGCGGAAGACGTTCTTGGTGACCTAGGTGTGCGCCAGGCACTGAGAATCATGCCAAAAAATGCGCGACTTTGATGTCAATGCGCTAATGTACAATTGTGCAATCATAATTTAATGATTTACCTATCCTGCGCAAATGACACCTTTGCCTTGCATAGACCTACTAGACCGTATTAACGGTCGGAGATAACCTTGGTCTCGTTCTGAGATCAGCAGACCCATCAAGACCAGTGTACGGCAAGGCCACTTTAACTCAGGGTCGACTAAATGGAGCCCATCATTACTCGGATCTCCCTAGTCTCAGATAAGTAGCCTTGCCTTTGAACATCTTGACCTCGATTCCATCCTACTACACTAATGGCAAGTAACAAAGAGTTTTCGTTGGAGGAGGTTGCAAAGGTATATCATTTGTTGGCTCAGCACCTTACTGTCACAGCAAATCTAATGATTGCATCATGCAGCATAACAAGAATGGAGATCTGGTGAGCCTTTTGCACTATGTTTGATATGCCATGCATTAGCTCATGACCATTCTCATAGTGGATAGTAGTAGACTCAAAGATATTTGACCTTTCGAAATTCGGTGCTATGCACCCCGGGGGTATCTCAGTGCTCCTCGAACAAAATATAGGTATGTTCCTAACACTCCCAATCTGAATACAATCTCATTTGTGCCCTTGACAGCTGGTCAAGACGCAACCGAAGCGTTTTTTAGCCTTCATAGGTACGAGGTGCTCCAGAGACCGCAGTATGCTCGCCTGCAGATTGGCACGGTTGTGGGACAGAAGCAGACGATATTCCCCCGAGCGGTCGGTACACTGAGCAGGGTTCCGTACGCGGAGCCCACATGGTTGACAGAAGGATACCATTCTCCCTACTACAAAGATGTACGTCGTTCTTATCCTGAAGATTACAGTTCTAAGCGTACGAGGTTATGTAGCACCATAGGGCCTTCCAGAAGCGGATGCGCATCTTTGTGGACGAGATGTTGTATCCGGATGCACAAGCTCTACAGGAAAAGGGGAAAATGCCTAGCAAGAAGATCCTGCAAGAGCTCGCGCGCCTGAATGTGCATGCCATGCGACTTGGTCCCGGGGAGCACCTGAAGGGTTTAACACTTATGGACGGGACTGTGACTCCCGAGCAGGTATGCAAAACTTTGCGTCAACTCCGGGTCGTTGAATTTACTCTTGACCTGTTTTGTAGTTTGATTTCTTCCATGAACTGATCATGGGTCAAGAGATGTCACGGATCCATGCTAGGGGATACCACGACGGTATTGCAGGAGGGACGATGATTGGTCTTCCTGCTATCAAGAACTTTGCCAAACCGGCTGTGAGGGAGAAGATCTTGAGTGAGGTGCTCCGCGGGGAGAAGCTTGTGTGCTTGGCTATTAGCGAGGCTTTTGCTGGAAGTGATGTTGCAGGAACTAGGACATTTGCAAAGAAGTCTGATGATGGGAAGTACTGGACAGTTACTGGTAAGCAGCTTCGCAAGTATTGGAGATGGTCCATTTAAACCTCTGCAGGCACAAAGAAGTGGATCACGAACGGGCACTTCGCAGACTACTTTATCACTGGCTGTCGGACGGAGAAGGGTATGGTAGTCCTCCTGATTGAGCGTGGAGAAGGTATCGAGACAAAACACATCAATACTTCATATGGGCCTGCTTCTGGAACCGCCTTTGTAACGTTCGATCAGGTCAAAGTACCAGTAGAGCATACTTTGGGGCCAGACGATGGCAATGGACTAGCTGTGATTTTGAGTAATTTCAATCATGAACGGTTAGTGTTGTTACTTCGCGACTATTACCGTACTGATTCGTCGGCGACACAGATGGGCAATGTGTTGCAGTAGCGTGGGCGCTCAACGTCTTGTGGTCGAAGAATGCATGAAGTATACCCAAGTAACCACCTTTGTTTTTGCACCACTGATGAGGTAGTCAGATGGACAACGCAACGTCAAGTTTTCGGCAAGCCTCTGAACTCACAAGCGGTCATTCGTGCCAAACTCGCCGCGATGATCTCCCGCGTCGAGAGTGCTCAGGTTTGGCTCGAAAACGTGACATATCAGATGAACCACATGAGCTACAGGGAACAGTCTGCGCTCCTAGCTGGGTGTGTTAAACCCTTTTCGGCTCTATTGTGAACGTGTCCTGGGGCTGACTTTATATTCGCGACAGACCAATCGCCTTGCTCAAAAAGCACTGTACGGAAACGGCGCAAGAAACTGCCAGGGATGCGGTGCAGGTTCGTTGGGACACGTTACATGCTGCTGCTGGAGACTCATTTAAAGTTCCCAGATGTTTGGTGGACGAGGTCTGACTAAGACTGGAATGGGGCGATTCATCGAACATGTATGTGTTCACGCTCTATTACTATGGACTCCGTTCTCAACCCCAACAGTATCATACGACCATTGGGTTTGATGCGCAAGTCTTTTCAATTTATGTTACCATGTTGCAATAGTTGACGTCTTCCTTTACAGAATTTTGGGTGGAAGTGAGTGCTTTCAATTTGCATAATTATTTCGATCTTATAGTCATGTATCAGCGGAGGATGTCTTGGGAGACCTTGGAGTACGGCGAGCGTTGAAGCAGATGCCAAGGACAGCGCGTCTGTAAAGTAAAATAGACGCCATCATATCTGATTAGATTCCGCTCTGCGTCATTGACATGTAACGGATCCCGACCGACCAATTAGAATCAGATGATTCACATCAGAATCACATGTCCACAGCCTTGAATAAAGCCCCATGGCACCGATTGCTCTCTGCTCGGACTAGTTTACTTATACTCACCAATGGCAACGCAACTCAAGACTCTCACTCGCGACGAGGTCGCAAAGGTTTAACTCCTTCCTACAGACCATGGTCTATATACTCATACAGAATTGTCACACTGGCAGCACAATAAAGCAGATGATCTTGTACGTCTTAAGCCAGACAAGCGATCAACTTCGTTGTAATTTCCCCCTCAGTGGATTATCATCGACGGAAAGGTCTACGATATTACAAGGTTCAAGAACCTACACCCTGGTGGAGCCTCCGTTTTCCTAGACGAGGAAATCCGTACGCTTCTCGTATCCAAGTACGAAGTTACGATTGTTGGCTGATTCTCGTCCACAGCTGGACAAGACGCTACGGAAGCTTTTTATGGTCTTCACAGGCATGAGGTTATTACCAAACCTCAATATGCTCGCCTCCAGGTTGGCGTCATTGAGGGTGAGAAGAGCGTTATCCACAGTCGTGTGGTAGGAGAGCTCAGTAAGGTTCCATACGCCGAGCCCAACTGGCTGTCAGATGGATACTACAGCGCTTACTATACTGAGGTTTTTTTATTTTTCCCCCTGGTCCTCCTCTTGCCTTAACCTCACGTTCTGTAGAACCATCGCAACTTCCAGAAGGCCATACGGAAGTTCGTCGACGAAGTTGTTGCCCCTGATGCAATCGTACGTCCTCTTATCTCACTGAAGATTTCAAGTAACGCCTGCCGCCTATCAGGCTAGAGAGGCGGACGGAAAACCACCTAGCAAGAGTGTTATTGAAGCCATGGAGTGGGTGTACATGGCAAAGCTCCCCAGTCCATGATTAAATAAATTACCAGGAAACTCAACATCCATGCGATGCGTATGGGCCCCGGAAAGCACTTGAAGGGTGTGTACTTTCTCGATTTTTTGCTTCGTCTTTAAGCTTATGTACAATTTCAGGCCTCAAGTTGATGGACGGCCTGGTCAAACCAGAAGAGGTGGGTCTTGAGTTTCTGTTGCTTGTGTGATTCGCTCAGCCTCGAGCAGTTTGATTATTTCCACGAGGTACTTTTGTAATGACCTACTGAGGCTGCGTTACCATTCTCAACCATCTCCTATAGCTCATTATCACACAAGAATTTTCCAGATGTGGGCAACGTGGATACGGTGATGGTAAGCGGCCTTCCTTCGTGAAGGCAAAGTTTTCTCAACAGAGAAATGGCACAGGCATGATGAGCGGATCTGTCATCGGCCTCCCTCCCGTTTTGAACTTTGGAAGCGAGGAAATCAAGGCGAAGGTTGTGCCGGATGTCCTTTCTGGGCGGAAACTCATTTGTCTTGCGATCTCTGAGGCATTTGCTGGAAGCGATGTCGCTGGTCTCCGGACCTCAGCCGTGAAGACTGAGGATGGCAAACACTGGATAATAAACGGAACGTGAGTATCGCCGCATTCACATCGAAATCTTTTACTAATAACAAAAACCTCATTGATTTGCCATTCTGTCACATATTGCCTGTTCACTACCTCGTCATATCACTTTTTTAATCATTTATCCCACTACAGTAAGAAGTGGATTACTAACGGAACGTGAGTTGTGCAACGGCTGTGTATCTTCCTCTGACCTGACTTTGTTCATGCCAGCTTTGCACACTAGTAAAGCTTGTTCATTTCTTACCTAATTTCTCAACTGAAACCAGTTGACAGCTTCACAGTAGGCTGCAGGACTGACGTTTGTCCAACATCCCATGGTTCATATCTGCATTTACCAACTTCCTTCCTTAGGGGGGTTTCACTGTCATTCTTGTCGAACGTGGAGAGGGTGTGGAGACGAAGCCTATCAAAACCAGTTACGTGCGTCTCGCAATTCGAGAATATGTGACGAAACTGGCCTCATCACTATCAATATAGTCCCCTGCTGCGGGAACAGCTTTCGTTACGTTTGATAATGTCAAGGTACCCATAGAGAACACTTTGGGGCCTGAGGGCAGCGGTATCTTCGTGATGCTTAGGTGTGTTTCTTGTTTTCTCGCGTAGATGAACCAGTTCTGACATCATCCCCAATGTAGTAACTTCAACCATGAACGATGGGTCATGTGCTGCTCATCTGCCCGGTCCCAACGTCTGATTGTCGAAGAGTGTCTCCTGTAAGCCTAGTCCCTCACATGACTGCATAGTGTCAGCCTTTTCATAGTCGTCCAGGTGGACAACACAGCGTAAAGCCTTTGGGAAACCTCTTCACTCCCAGGCAGTCATCAGGAGTAAACTAGCTGCTATGATCGCGCGCGTCGAGAGCACACAGAATTGGCTTGAGAATTTGACTTATCAAATGAATAACATGGTTAGCTTCCGTTTACGTTCAGTGTCACTGAATAATTCTCAAATCTGCCATGCAGTCATATAAGCAACAGGCCGCCAAGCTAGCTGGGTAGGGGAACTTGACATGTTTACATTATCAGCTCTCAACCTTTATTCTAGTCCCATCGGTCTTCTGAAGATGCATGCCACGCGAACTGCACAAGAGACTGCGACTGATGCTGTCCAGGTGGGTTCATAGAATTTTAATATTGTAACCTAAACTGATGGACGCGTCCCAGATATTTGGCGGACGTGGAATCACCAAGACAGGTAATACCCAACCTTTCAGTTCTCATCCCACTTTCTAATCGTCTTGTAGGAATGGGGCAGTACATCGAACACGTTGGTATTTTCTCAAGCCCTCCGAGTGACATACAGCTTACCTCTTTTAACATGATCAAAGTACCATCGCACTGTTCCGTTCGACGCGTAAGTCTTGTGGCCACGTCATATACGCGTTCATGGAACTCATATTTTCCTTCATAGGATCTTGGGAGGAGGTAATACCCTTACTCTGTGCCTTTCGGGTCGTCTATCCGCTAATCCACTTATCAACAGCCGAAGACGTGCTGGGAGACCTTGGAGTGCGTCAGGCCATCCGGAGCATGCCCAAGAATGCCAGGCTATAATCGCGTGTAGTTTCGGATATTTAGGCCCTGTCATTGCCGGACAAACCTATTATTTTTGCTGTTTTGTAACGAGATCAATATCTTATCAGGTTCTCCAGTTAATCATGTCTGTCAAGCAGTTGGTCCTGGAATATATACATCATCTCCATCTATTTATTGTATTGTTTGTGGCCTCGTGGCCAGTCACTAGGAGCGCACAGGTTCACGCTACCCCCATGGTGTCTTTGGGCGACTGGCACTCAAGCCCGCCGAAGCAGCAACGTGCCCAGGCGCGGCAGGCCTCCATCCAAACCAATCCATCACTACGTTCTTTGCGAAGATCTCACCAAAGCCGAGCATGACACCGTTCACGAATGGAAGGAGCATGTTTATTGCGAGAGAGGAGAAGAGTGCGGTAACGCGAGTGCGTGTGGAGAGTGAGGAGTCGAAGATGGCGATGGTGGCATTCAGGGGGGCGGGTGGGGGCTCCTGCCGTGAGGGAGAGGGCGTTTGTGTGTGTTCTGGGTATGACATGGAAGGGAAGGAGGAGGTGATGGACTCTGACTGAATGTCTTCCCACTTTTGAGAGTCGTCTCCGGTATCAGCGTGTGAGTGTGTCCTGGTGATTTCTGCTGAGGGAACCGATGCGGTCAATACGGGGGTGATATACTGGAGAAAACGACATAATGTAAATGTCAAGACTGGTTTTAGGGTGCACAAACGCACCTCTTTGTGGTCAGCGGGAGGTTTTGGGGACACCGCGCGTTCTGAAGGGGCAATGCTTGACTCTGCGAGATGCTCGGACTCGGGTCTGTGTGAAGAGACTGTCTCCCAACTTGCATCGTGTTCACCCTCGGATTCGGAAAGCTCGGCCGTGGGCTCAGGCTCGTCCACGATACCCATAGCCTTGCGGCGCTCAGCCTCCTCACGTTCCGCAGCGCGGATTGCTTCCCATCGCTCCCGCTCCCTCTGAGCTTTCTCGCGAGCCTCGGAGGACTGAGTACGCCAGGTTTCAACTTGAGCCTCATATTCGGCCTTCCAGGAATCCTCTAGGGATCCTGAAGAGACGAAGCTCTCTCCGAGGGGCTCTGCAGGCAACTCTGCAGGGTCATTTAATGAGCTCTCGGGCTGTCCCTTTGTGGTGTCTACATGCTCGTGGCGGTCAGAAGGTGGTGGCGAGAAGGCCTGGCTAAGTGCGGCCTGTGAACAAAGGACAAGGGTAAGTTGTGGGCGCAGATATGTAGGTGAATAGGACTACTTGGAGGATGTCTTCAGTGCCGCTGTTACCCTCAAATGCCATCGAATTCGTTCTCCTCGTCGCGTTCGTCCGATTCGGTCCGTCTTCTGTGATTATTACGTAATTTTCCCGGGCAAATATGTGAAGGCCGCATAAACCCACCACTGCCAGTGCCTGTGCCACAGTCCACTTCTAGTTGTGAATTATGATATCTATTGATTTTGCTTATCTCTGCATGCCTAGCAGCCTATTTGACGCAAAACCTTTGCTAAAATATTTTTCGTCTTCCTTGTGATCTCTTACAGTTCAGCAGCTGACGTTGAATTGTTCCTCGATCACATTGTGTCCAGTAGACTCGCGGGATTTTCCATCCCGGAGCCCCAGACCAGGGACACCGTTTCTCCTTCTAGGACGAGTGTACACGAGCCCAAGAATACGACCCGACTTTGGGGCACCCTTAGACGCCATCCGTGTGGTGAAACTCCGTGCATGTAGATATGTCCTCAATCCCAATTTTCAACTCATTTACCACCCAATTTTTCGGTAACAGCAATATTTGGCCATAGGATTATTTTGGACGTAAAAACACACGTCGATCGAGTGATGAAGTAACCTAAGGACGACGATTCGCGGCTGAACTCGCTTTTCCTGACTTGATGTCGATCAGATATAACTACCCCTCGAACTCCTGTGATAGCGTGGAGGATTGTCAATATGTTTACTTGTCCTAGTTTCCTATGAATTTTCGATAACAGTGAAATACTTTGTGCAGATCGGTGAGTCCTCAGGTACTGTCTGGAGCTCCGACTGATACACCGACTGACGGGATACATAAACAGGTGATCATAGTACAGTTACTTCGCCGATCTAATAGACACTCGTCGTAATAAAGATGCGACTTCTCTTACTATCACCATAACTCACTGCAGAGACAACCATGCTGTAGGAAATTCATCTCTCGAGAACGCGTGGCAGACTCTCTATCATCCCCACACCCTGCAACTGATCAAGATTCCAGAACCACAAATACGATACTTGCGGCGCGTCCTGTATACTTATCTGTATTTCCCTGAAGGCAGTACCCTGTGGCAATAACAAATTTATGCGACGAGTAGCAATCCAAGCACCTATCACCTGTCGCAGAAACGCCGTAGAAGAAGTCTTTGTGACTGCCCGTCTGACCTGAAGAGGGCCGAGACTCGCCCCGTCTGACCTGAAGGTGTGACGCGTTGCGGTCTGCAACGATCTATAGGCCAAGTCACCACGCACTCAAAAATATCTGCAGACGGTGCCTGCCTATTTTCCATTTTCCTTGCGTTGGAAGCCCGTGGAAGCCGATCCGTGTTTGTGAGTCTCTCGTCACAACCACCTCACAGCATGCTACGTCTTATATTTCTACCCCATTTATTGTTTGTCCCGACGCATGGATATTACCACCTTGGGATATGACGGCCTCATGTTTGAGCCTTCAACCTTGCGACAAGGATTGAGTCTCGGAGGTATATTTCCATTCGCCAATTGATGGCTCCGCACCGAAGTCCGCCCATCTTCAAGAGGTCCACACGTTGCTACGCTTTTGCCTCTCTAGTGACGATTGCTGATTATCTATGATACTGATAAACTGAAGTGGCGTCCACCATGACCAGGCAGCATATGCAGTAGCCTAGCATGTCAGGACATGTGATGCGTACACGATGCACTACATCCCATCAACATGTACAGAGTCTTCTCTAGTCCTCTCGGCGATTTGCGCATTTTATATCAAACGCTAAGACTCTCGTCGTCCTGATTACATTTACGAGGCAAATTAATGGCAGCTACGGATTTGCCCTTGCCCCCTTCGTTGAAAACGAATGCTTTTCAACCCTTAGCAAAGCTCGACAATAATCCTGTCAGGGTGCAACGAGGCCAACTCGTCGAGTTAATCAATGATCTGAAAGGGCAAATGTTACAATGCAGATGAAAGCTGGGCCTGGATCCGACCAAAGCGGCGCAGCCTAACGTTATAGCTCCATTTCCTACTCGATCGTGCTCTCGAGTAATTCGGAATTGTTTCAGGCAGTTTTATGCTGGGCAAGCGTCATAGTTCACGGTGAACAATGAACGTACCTGCCGACGGCTGATTCAAAATATACGATAACAAATATGATTTTTGTAGGTTATCGATTATCTCTCGCCCTATCTGGTGACTAGGCTAGGCTCCAGCCATTTAACGATGCTGACCGTCCTGCCAGAACAGTAAACTGCACATGACCTAATGGGAAGACTGAACGCTGTACATGCTCGAAACCCGTGCCCAAATTCACTGGGTCTCTTTGCGAAGAATCTAATTTACCGTGAAAGTCGTCATGTACATTCATCACTTGGCACAAGCTACTTCCGGGCCGCGTGCGGGGCTAGCAATTTCGGACCAGGGAAGATCTTTCGTTTTCTCTCCTCGTGACCCTCCCGACGTATAATCGTGGTACTGGAAGGCATTTCGTATCCGGGAACACCTTGTGTAAGTAACGGAAGCTTCGGAACCACTACTATTGAGACGCCCAGGGCAGGTTTTCGCGAGGAGATCTGGGGTGATCTGGCTAAGTATTCCCATTCCAATCCAGTGCCGCGAGCTCCTGTCGCGTGATGTACCAGCGTGTTTCTATGCTCTGACCAGTGTATAAATGGCAGACCGCGCATGATCATACTTATCCGTTTAGATCCCTCTTGCTTTCCCGTTTTGACCAACCAACACAACATACTGGTACGTCGTTACTCTTCGGGGCCATATTTCAGCGTTGATTCGCTCTTCCGCAGACATGTGCAGCCAAGAAGTGTGAATAACTAGTTCTGATACATCTATGCGCCTCACCTGCGTTCCTGACATCTTGATTTTCTCGCAGATTCGGGGATTACTACAGAGGATGTGGCGTAAGCTCCACAGTATTTTTACACTGGATACAGTTTGTATTCATATCACTTTTCCACTTAAAGCACTTTGTCAAAGCTTACTACTCCGGCGAGACAAGTGATTGCAATTCGCAATATTGCTATAACAGCGCGGCACATATCCACAGAGCACCAAATTGCCCGTGTCCGAGGGTAAGCCCGCTACTTTCTCATTTTTTGAACTGGGCTAAATCTTTTATTCCCCAGGGTTACAACGACAATCGACGTATCCAAAGTATGTTCCACCAGATTTGCGACCCATGCAAGACCGCGGCATTGGACCGACTAACAGGAAGACGATAAGACACTGCACACAGCCGCTACGCTATTTGACTAGGATCATCGCTCCACGGAACTCTATCATATCCTGCTGTAAAATCGCCTATCATCTCGCTGTCTTCGTACCCTGTTACTCTCTAACAATAACCTCAAGCTCCACTCTACTAGGTCATCGTAGTTTCTTAATTTATTGAACCCAGATTAAATCATAATTCTTGTATTGACACCCGTGTATGTACCGACGTCAGAATCTCTCCGCGCTGATTCATGCAGGCACCCAGATTTGATAATTCAAATACCTGTGCTCTCAAAATTGCTATTTGAATTTACGACGCATTCAATCGCTCCGAGGTGCGTCAACACCGCCGCCACGACCACTCGTTTCCAAGCCGTTCATCGAATTGGGTGCCCGCCTACCCCGGACCCGGAGCAGACCTAAAATCGTTTACCACCGCGTTTGATGGGTTGCCTGGTGCCTCGCTTTACGCCAGCTCCGCTCCCATTCTTAAGTTGTGCCACGCGCCGTTTACGCTTAGCTTCGCTATCGTCATCGCTCGAAGAGTCCTTCACTGGCGTCCTCTGCTTCTTGGTAGGCCGGATAGGCGAGCCTTCTGAATCCGAGTCTGCGTCGAGGCCTGGGCCCGACCTCGAGTTCGGCTTAGAAGGGCCCGCGGACGCGTGCGGCGCCGGGCTGGCATCGATATGCGTCGAAGGATTAAGGTTGGCCACTAGTGGTGTGGCCGTGGGATGGTGATACGATGCGCCAGGATCCAATGCGTCATTCTTGTTAATTAAGACAGAATCGTCATCTTCAGACTCGGTGGCTGAGTCGGCCTGGATTGATTGCGGCTTTAGTGTGTTGGTAGACTCCACACACACCGTCTTCGCCGGTGAAGATGAATCCTTGAAATCGTTATCCTCCGAGGGCACCTAGGAGAAAATAATTCGTTTCTTCGACTTACTTGGCCATTTGAGGAGGTACGAGCGGCCCGTAAGGGAGATGGTGATGGCGAACGTGTTTTAATTTGAGGCACTTCTAGTCCCGGCTTTTCAGCGGTCGAAATGACCGGAACTGTACAGGGTGCTTGAGCTATAAATGCAATGAAGATATGTGGTTCTTATCGCTCACGAAGATCAGGGATAAAATTGAACACAGCGGTCATGCGGCGGAGGGTGGAGGCCACGCGGGGCTTTGATATCGCGTTCTTGATGTGAGTGTCGATCGACCTCCTCGCGGTCCGGCCCACTTTATCGACCGCCTGTGCGACGCAACGCAAAGAACATAATTCAATTCCGTTTTACGCCACGCATTTATATTGAGACCCGAGGTTACCTTTTCGACATCATTATCTGACAGGTCCACCACCGCCTGAGGAGAGGAGAAGGCCAGGTGGCTCAGGCTAATGAGTGGAAAGATCAGGTGCTTGGAGATCAATTCAGCGGATGATTTGTATCCGAGAAAGCATGTCTCCCATCTCCATCTGAAGGTCTCGCATTCGAGTTGAAACGCAAGATCCTATTACGTATGTAGAGCATAAAATTTTTGCATGGGAAATCGTGTTTGCAGATTTAGACGTGACGCTGGTGCTTACCGCATGCTTGGATTCTAAGATCTCAAACGAAATCTCATTGACTCCACCGAGCGTGTGAGCGCGAGATATGAGTTCAAGTGTGCCAGTTCTCCAGACGTCTTCGTCTTCCTCAGAGAGCTCAGACTGAGCCGGAGCAGACCCGCTATTGCAATCACGCCAACGGCGGGCAAATTGCTTGTTCGTCAGGACTGGCACATGTCGGTGTCGATGAGTACATGTACATATAGGGTTCAGGAGATTAGTGCCACCTTCTGTCCATACCGACTTGGTATCGGTGAGAAGAATGCAGCATGATAGATCGACTGTATTGGCATAGAATTTCTAGAACATGCCATGCTCAGCTTCCTTGGACCAAGAAGAAGCTGCACAGGAACCGACGAACGAAGAGATAGGGCGTCGAGGTCTGATTGTCTGTTTTCACTAGCCATTCTTTACTCAGAAGGGATTTGGAATGTTCCTAAGAGACACATAAGATGCGAACATGGAAGCTACGAGATTGAATGGCGACCTCGGAGAATTGTTCCATGGTCGAGCTCCTGATTTGGAAGGTTGAATGGTCTCAGCGATCGTTGCCGGTGGTACTGTGTCTTCAATGTATGTGGTCGGGGGTGTCTCCAGCGGCTATCCGGCTGGAGTGAAAATTAAAATACAGTAGATTGGATTTTTCTGAACTATCGACAGTGGACAGAGCTTATTTCTGGCAGATTAAGGGTTTCCTAACCGTCGTATAGGTACCGGAGCTTGGAGAGCTGAGAGCAAGGCGTAGGTGGAGGAAGACGAAGATATTCGGCGAATTCCGAACCTCAAGCGAAACAAGCTATATCCTTGGTTATCGATTGGCTCTGGATTCAATGACCCTCAACAATTAGAATGATCATCCCAATTATGTTGAACCCCCTCTACATTCAACTACACTGCTCAGAAGGCATTCTGAAATACCTGACTGTCAAGTGCCCCCTCGGCGGTGAACGGCAATTCTGCACCGCATCTACACCTACACCTCGTCTGGCAACGCTGGTTAATTCAATGTATGGCCGGATCTACCTACCAGTCAATTTGGGCGCCAATACTATCCTATTCACTTATTTCTGGCGGACAATCGAGCTCTATATATTGGCATCGTTCCTGTTGGACATCTGGGTAAAAAAACCTCTACAGTTAATCGGAACTCCCGTAAGATGACGGTATCGATAGAGCTAAAGGATTCAGTGGCTTAGAAGTTTATTTGTCGCTCAGACTGGTGCGTCCAAATCTAGTAGCATGTCTCGATGAGGTCTGTCTCTGGGTCCGATGCCCGTGTCCAATGTCCTTGTAATGAAGTTGATGCACCATAGCATACTAGGCAACCCCGATGTTTCAATTTGCACCAATAATCGTGGTCATTATTCTTCGGTAACTTACCGTAACATCAGTAACCTTTGGCCACCAATACACCACTTTTCGGTTATAGAATATGGCTTTGGGTTGGGCAGTAAGAGGCTTAGGATGTTCATTTGTGGTTGGACATGAACATGTCCCGGGTGATCAATAGTAGCCTCAGACAGACTGATATCCTTACCTTTGGAAGACACTTTTTGGCATTTCATTTCACTCTGGGCTCCCGCCATGTCTGAAAACGACCATTCTGTCATTCTTTAATTTTTGTATGTGTGTACAGTGTATTTATTTTGTTCTCAATAATGAATATTAATCCTGAACACATCTTATCTTTTCGAAGAGTCTATGTTACTGACTACAAACCGCTGAGACGCGGCAAAGTCCGATAACGCCCAACGCCCAACCGTCACCACACATTTTCGGTAATAACCACACGCGTGGTATCTGGCTGTCTATCCCTCGAAATGCGTATTCCTGGCTAAAGAACTCTATCACTGTCTTTTACAGACCTCCATGGTCAGTGGCTGTCTTACTGGCCGCGACACTCTTCAACATAATGGGATCTGACTCTGAGGAGGGCGAGATCTACGAGGCTCCAACCACTTATGTCTCTCAAAGGGGAGATGGATACGACCCATCATACGAATGGCCGGGAGAGGATACCTCTTGCACCCCTTCTCCATCTACACAACTGGAGCAAGGGGCTTCACCAGCGCCTAAACAGGCAACCAACACACTGCGGCCTAACCAGCCCATATTCCGCCTGCTAGTCCTTCGCACCTCCATAATCTCTTCGAAGCACCGGCTTGCCGTTATTGACGGCTACTCTGAAATCCAGTTCGGAAGGGATGTCGCACCTGCGGGGTCTACGACACCAAAGATCCGGCTGAAGGAGATGGAGGTTTCTAAAGTGCATGCGACAGCTTACTGGGACGCGAGCCGAAAGGAGTGGGGTATCGTGGACATGGGCTCCGTGCATGGGACTTTTCTCCACTCCGCGTCGGGCCCTGCGTCCGGCGGCGGAGACCCTGCAGTGGACCGTGGTGTGCGGCTGTCGCCGCCACGGCAGGCGAGCATACCGCGGAAAATCAACCACCTGGATCGGTTGACCATAGGGGGCACGACATTCCTCGTGCATTTCCATCAGGATAGACTCCCGTGTGAGGAATGTTCGACGAGTGGGAAAGACGAGATTCCTTTATTCCCAGTCTCGAAACATGCATCCAAAACTCTTATTGCGGATGCAGGTAGTGTGACACCACCGTCTGGGTCTTACACTCCGAAGTCTGCAAGGGACGCGCTGACGATGCTCAAACAATCGCTTCTCACACGGCATGGCGACGCTCGTCCTAAATCAGCACCTCCCGCAGATCAGGTATCCACCGAATACGTGGACAGGTCGGCACGCCGACGGGCGCTGATGCCGGCTTCACACCCGGACGCTCCTGGAGTGGTATCCTCAGCCACCCCGACGTGGACTCAACCTGAGCCGCAGCCTCCTGTCTCACTTGAGCCAATTTCCCAACCCCCGAAACCATTATCATCGTCAAATATTGGGCACCGCCTCCTTAGGAAACAAGGGTGGGAGCCAGGAACATCGCTAGGGTCTCCCTTGGAATCGGGGGAGGGGCGCGCTGGGCTGATTGAGCCTATTGAGGTTAGCGCGAGCGTGAACCGAGGTCTCAAGCGCAGCTCAACGATGAGCTTACCATCGTTGTCTGACCCGGATTGGAAGGAAACAGCAAAGCGGAAGCGTTGGGATAGATTATGACTCGAGAGAATGTATACACAGCTGTGATATGAATGATTTGAATACGCATATTCCGAAGAGTATGGGTGGTTGAGCGTCTGCTGACTGTTTGATTGAACGCGATTGGAAAAAAGCTGTTGCGGTTGTGGGTCCAATCTGTGGCAAAATGTCGGGGACGAGCATGCGTGGGAGAAAGAAGCCATCACGAGCCAACCGCGTCGCGTCGCGTCGCCGCCTCGAGGCTCAGGGCGTGTTATTTGCGCGTTGTTTGTCGCATCACGTGTACGTTCAAGAGGTTGAACCAAAAGTTGGCGACTCTTGTCTTCTTCTGAGGCTGACGAGTGGATTCGACTTTGCTCTTCCCTTTTTACAGGATCCACCTTCATCTCTCTCTTCAACAACGGTTTCGTTCTCTTCCTGAACTGCCATCTATCATTTCTTCATCCCGCCAGTGATCCTCGACAGCAACACTCCCCGCTCTTCAAACCATCTTCTAACAGTAAATACATATTCTTCAACACATATCATGGCCGCCAATCATGCCCGCGTATGTTGATATCCAATCCGCCCAACTACCCAGCTCACCTGTTATTCTCGCACAGTTACCCCAACGTCGAGGAGTTGCTCAACGTGTCAAAGCCGATGAGAACGCAATGAGCCGCCACCTGCGCCAGGGTTCAAATGTTACAGCTGCCGGTGCAGCAAGATTTTCGGCCAAGGAGG
This sequence comes from Sphagnurus paluster, assembly GCA_018282025.1. Classification (NCBI taxonomy): domain Eukaryota; kingdom Fungi; phylum Basidiomycota; class Agaricomycetes; order Agaricales; family Lyophyllaceae; genus Sphagnurus; species Sphagnurus paluster. The sequence goes on along the minus strand of JABCKI010000137.1, from coordinate 6,822 downwards.
CCACCAGTGTGAAGCCTGCCCAACGAATTGCCCTGGGCGAAGTCACCACCATTGCCGTGAACCGTAAGGTACGCTGCCACCGCTCCATATCCATCATCTCGCCTGCGGCTGACATCACATCATTCATCCTCAGGACACCGGCAGCAAACTGAACACGGGAAAAGATAAGGACGAGGTCAGCCTCAAGCGCGGCCGCTCCGATTCCACCACCCTCCCTCAACGGGTACCCCTCGGCCCAGGGCGGGGTCAGGTCGCACCCCCCGTAGCCAATACTGTCACCGCCCGTGTTCCCCTAGCCCGCGCCAGGGCTCCTGTCGTCTCCAACAAACGAATCTCCCGCTCGGTTGCCCCTGTCGTCGTCACTCAAGAAGTCGATGAGGTACGCCACACTGAGGCCCAGATCGCGATGGATGTAGAAGATGATCTTGCTGCGGCCATACGCGACGAGGAAGAGGCCGAAGAAAACGTCCTACAGGCTGAGGACGTCGAGTCAATGTTCGACGATGAGGACAGCGAGGACGAAGAAACCGCTCACCTACCACCTCCAGCCAAGATGCAGCGTGTGTGGCCGGAAGTTTCTACCGACCGCAGACTCCGCTATAGACGCGAAGTTGAGGCCGTTCACGAGATGTTCGAGGATCGGATAGATGTCCTGGACCCGTCGATGGTGTCCGAGTATGCCGAGGATATCTTTGAGTATATGAATGACCTTGAGGTTAGCCCCCTCTCTCTACTCTGTGCTGACCACTCACTAACTTTGATCTCGTGTAGGAGGAGATGATGCCCAACGCCGAGTACATGGAGGGCCAAACAGAGATAACATGGGCAATGCGTCAAACTCTAGTCGACTGGCTCCTGCAAGTCCACCTCCGCTATCACATGTTGCCTGAGACACTCTGGATCGCCGTGAACATCGTTGACCGATTCCTCACCAAGCGCGTCGTGTCGTTGGTCAAACTTCAACTCGTAGGAGTCACCGCGATGTTCATCGCAGCCAAATACGAGGAGATACTCGCTCCGTCAGTGGAAGAATTCGTGTTCATGACCGAGAACGTATACCCTAGAGAGGAAATTCTGAAGGGCGAACGGATCATGCTCCAGACGCTAGAGTTCAGGATATCGCACTATTGCTCGCCGTACAGCTGGATGCGCAAGATCAGCAAGGCCGACGATTATGACATCCACACGAGAACCCTGAGCAAGTTCCTGACTGAGGTTACACTGTTAGATCACCGGTTCCTGCGGGTGAAGCCAAGCTTGGTGGCGGCAGTGGGGATGTACTGCGCGAGGAAGATGTTGGGAGGTGGATGGGTGAGTAAATTTCTCTTGTTGCTTTTATGGACTTGGGTGTGGGCGATGGCGAAAGACAAGGCTCGCCCACATGTCACTCCGATCCTTACTTCGATCATGTGACTGATACTCTTTTGTTTGCTTCTAGGACGAGGCTTTCGTATTCTATTCCGACTACACCGAGGAGCAGCTCATCCCTGGTCACGACCTGCTCATCGAAAAGCTGACAGAGCCCAACTTCTCGCGCCAATATGTCTGCAAAAAGTACGCCCACAAAAAGTTCCTCAAGGCGTCAGTCTTTGCAATCGACTGGGCAAAGACGCAGATTGGCGGTTCGGCGGCGGAGGGCATGGTGCTTGAGCCATAATTGGTTTTCGTACGCTCCCTTCTCTCATTCTTGCATTGTCGTGTATTCTCGAACACATCTGCATCCATTCATCCTTGCATCATTCACTCCCATCTCGGCGTGCCATCATATATCTCAGTGTTTACTTATCCCTATATGTTTCCCTTGGCCCACATCACCCACGTACAATCGCATCTCATCGTGATTTATTTTCTTCTTAAATTCATCTTATCGCTTTTCAATTGTTGTCGTCTTGCCTCATTTCATTCTTCCTCTTCCTGGGCGTCCTTCCCGTTTTTATACCTCTCAGGTTCACGCTTGAGAGATAATGCCTCCACACTACAGACACTCTAGTCTATGCCACGCCCATGTCCCAGTCATGATCCTTAACGTATATGCCTCTGCATACATCCCATCATTTCCTTTTCTATTTTATGTTCATCATCGACTCTCTCTCTCTCTCTTCTGTCTTTTCCTCTCATGCCCCCATCATTCGTTCTCGTTTTGTCACCCAAAAGCCTGTTCGCCCCCAAATATTTCCGCACGCACCTCAGGTACTGGAGATCTCCCCATTCTTTTCGTTCAGTCGCCTGGTTCATCGTACCTACTTCCCATACTTTGACCTCCTCCACCTGTACATGACATATCTTGCGCAGGGCGCTAGCAGCCACGTATTTATTATGATCATATCATTTGCACCAGACACCTTGTGTGGATAAGAAGGAACTTTATGTTGCAATTGCAGTAAATGCACAAAAGTTGACCGGCAGGTGTTTAACCCAAACCCCCGATCCCGCTTATGTCATCTGGTCGGATCCCGGTATCACATGCGACGGGACAGGGTATTTCTTACCAGACCTGTCGGGCGTTAGTACTCTATTTCCACACTACCACCATGTCCCAGCTATCTTTCAAAGGCCACACTGTAGTCGTTACCGGTGCCGGCGGGGGTCTCGGAAAAACGTGAGTCTATCTCTACGAATCTACGCATCCGTGTCGATTACCCCACACTAACTGGGGTTAATGTTCACTGATAGATATTCTCTCCTTTTCGCATCGCGAGGAGCTAACGTGGTCGTGAACGACTTCAATGCTGCTGCTGCCCAAAAGGTCGTTGACCAGATTGTGCAAGGTGTGTGTGCTTGTGCTGTGAACCCGATTGTATGAAGCGTCTGACGAGATGCGGACCGCTCATAGCCGGTGGAAAGGCCGTCGTAAACACCTCTTCCGTCACGGATGGCGCTGCGGTCATCCAGAGCGCCCTCGATGCTTTCGGAGGTGTCACGATCCTCATAAACAATGCTGGCATCTTGCGCGACAAAGGGTGCGTCTGCTCCACATTTCAACCCGGGTAGGCCTGGCTCTAACCTAAGCTTTTGTTGTCAGTTTCAAAAATATGTCAGACAAGGAGTGGGACCAGATTACCGAGGTCCACCTCAAGGGGGCATTCGCCTGCACCAAGGCGGCGTGGCCCCATTTCCGGAAGCAAAAGTTCGGCCGTGTGATCAACACAGCGAGCGCGGCCGGCTTGTACGGCAACTTTGGACAGGCGAACTACAGCGCGGCGAAGATGGCCCTTGTGGGCTTCACGAAGACGCTTGCGCGTGAGGGCGCCAAGTATGGTATCAGGTCCAGCGTCATTGCTCCGGTATGTGCGTTTGCTGTGTATAACACCAACAAGTCTGATCTTGTTATGCTCGTAGATCGCAGCGTCACCGATGACAGAAACTATTATGCCCCCTGAGATGCTTGCTAACCTGAGCGTATGTTGTCTTCAGTTACTTGGAATTAATCGCACCTGAGCACATCTTGGTAGCCTGAATATGTCGCTCCTTTCGTCGCAGCACTTTGCCATCCTGACGGACCGGATGCCTCGGGCAAAATCTTCGAAGTCGGCGCGGGCTTCATTGCTGAGATCCGATGGGAGCGCAGTCACGGCACGGTATTCAAGACGGATGCGAGCTTCACCCCCTCTGCCGTCAAGGAGAAGTGGTCACAAATCGTCGACTTCACCAAGCCTGACTAGTGGGTATCTCCTTGAAGCATTTGTTCATAACATACTGAAATATCAACAGCCCCAGGGATGTGACTGATGTTGACTCCAAGGGCAAGCTTGAGCAGGCCGCGAAGCTCCCCTCCAACAAGCAGTCCTCGCCCGAGGTGCGCTTTGACGGGCAGACGGTGATCATCACGGGTGCAGGCGCAGGCCTCGGCCGTGCATACGCACACATGTACGGCAGGCTGGGCGCGAACGTGGTTGTGAACGATGTCAGCGAGAAGGGCGCGAACGCAGTCGCTGCCGAGGTGGTGAAAGCCGGAGGCAAGGCTGCCGCCGCAATCTGCTCCGCCGAGGACGGCGAGGCGATCGTGAAGGTTGCCCTGGAGAAGTTTGGTGGTGTGCATGTACTCATTGCGAATGCGGGTATCCTACGGGACAAATCTTTCGCTGCCATGACGGAGCAGGAGTGGGATGCTGTCGTTGCGGTTCACCTCCGTGGTACATACAAGTGCGCGAAGGCGGTGTGGCCGCATTTCCAGAATCAGAAGTATGGTCGCATTGTGACGACCTGTTCGCAAGTTGGAATCTGTGCGTATAACATGATGCCTTCTTCGACGATCAACTAATGGATCTCCTTTTTAGACGGCAACTTTGGTCAGGCTAACTACTCCACTGCCAAGGCTGGAATCACTGGCCTTACGCGGACACTGGCAATTGAGGGCAAAAAGTACAACATCCTCGCCAACGTCATTGCTCCCTCAGCTGGCACTGCCATGACCAGCACCATCTGGTTCGTAATTCCTCTTCCATATCAATAGAGGGTCAACTAAATTCATTTCATAGGCCGCAAGAGATGGTTGACGCCTTCAAGCCTGACTTCATCGCGCCCCTTGTTGGCTACCTGAGCAGCGCAGACAACACCGAAACATCTGGTGACTTGTTCGAGGTGCTCGGTGGTTGGGCTGCACAGACAAGGTGGCAGCGCGCCGGCGGACACGGATTCCCCACCAACCGCCCCTTCACTCCTGAAGAGGCCATCGCGAAATGGGGAGTCTTCACCAACTTTGGTATGTTCAAGTCATCCAGCCCTCCTGCTTGTGCTTTGTTGACCACTGTGCATGCTCAGATGATGGACGCGCAACACACCCATCATCGACACAGGAGGCATTGCAGCAGATGATTGAAAACTTCTCCAACAAGGGAGATGTGAAGGCGAAGCTGTAGGAGCGCTGTGTGTGTAGTGTATCTTGGATATCATGTATAGCTGTATCGTTACTATAATACCAGTGCCCTCTTAGGCATTTCACTCTTCATGCACTACAATTCTACTGTGTTAGAAGTGTTCGTTACACAGCACTACCACATGAAATACTGCAGAGCATTGTGAACGCGGACCCGGAGCTGTCGTGCTCGGCGTTCGCGATAGACGCGGTCATGATGCATGTGATTTCAGTTTCACGCACCGGAGCTGAACTTAAGGACTTCACTTCCCACTCACTCACTCACTCACTGCTCATTTGCTTTCAATTCTTCCACGATGTCGATCTTCAATTCCCCCAACGCCTTCGCCGACCCCGAAGACTCCCAGCTCGTCGCGGACGCCAAGAAGGCGCGCGCCGACCCCGTCGAGTACTCATATACCGAGGTCTGTCGAGCCCCGGGCGCTTTATCTCCATGAGAAGGCGCGCCGCCCCAGTGACTGACTAGCTGGCTGACGCTATGGAACACACAGCGCGATGTGATTCTGTACAACCTGGGTGTCGGCGCGACGGCCAAGGAGCTGCAATGGGTGTTCGAGGGCGACGACGAGTTCGGCGTGCTGCCTACTTTTGGCGTCGTCCCCCAGTTCGCGGCGAGCTCTGGGCTCAGTCTGGACTGGCTGCCTAATTTCAATCCTGTGCGTCCATATCTTATGTTTCGGGAATCGAGTTTAGGGGTGCTTATGATGTATGTGCTTGTGATCTACGATGTATAGGCGAAGCTGCTGCATGGAGAACAATACTTGAGCATCAAGGCACCGATCCCGACGAGTGGAGAGCTTGTCAATGAGGTTAGGTGCGGCTTCTCTGTGGTTTGCCTATCTGTCGCCTTTCGCTGAGCTTGTCATACAGGCTGATGGAAGTGCTGGACAAGGGCAAGGCGGCGGCAGTGACTACGATTGTTGAGACGCGGGACAAGCGCTCGGGGAAAGTGATCTTTGAGAACCAGTCGACGGTGTTCATCCGCGGTGCAGGTGGGTTTGGAGGCAAACGGACGGGTAATGGTGCGTGTATGATTTTGGGACATATATGAAATTACAGTGCGGTTTATTAACTACTGTGAGTAGACCGTGGGGCAGCATCTGCAGCGAACGCACCGCCGAAGCGCAGCCCCGATGCAGTGATGGAAGAGAAGACGTCGCCGTCGCAGGCTGCGCTGTATCGGTGAGTCTGTCTGCACGGTAGGCGCCGGCCCGGGATATGTGCTAACGGTGGTTGTAGACTGAGCGGCGATTCGAACCCCTTGCATGTGCGCCTCCTGGACCAATACTGAAATACCTTCCAGCTGATTTATTTGTAGATCCTTCCTGAGTTTGCGGCGATTGGTGGGTTCGACCAGCCCATCCTTCACGGGCTGTGTTCGATGGGAATTGCGGCGAAGCATGTGCTTAAGACCTTTGGGAGGTACTCGGACATCAAGGTGCGCTTTGCGGGGGTAGTATACCCCGGAGAGACTATTGTCACTGAGATGTGGAAGGAGGGCGGCAAAGTTATATTTTGTGAGTGGGAAATGTTTGATGATGCCGCGTCTACTGAAAAATTCCACAGCTGCCAAGGTGAAGGAGCGGGGGACGACTGTGTTGGCAGCGGCAGCAGCTACGCTCGTCGATAGCACAGTAAAAGCCAAACTGTAGCTATAGCGTATCTATGAGTACAGTCGCGGACAAGCAAAGACGTCAAATTTGATATCTCGGGAAAGAACAATGTTTTTGCCATTCTGACTTCAGATTCGAACTCAGGATGGCAAAATACGTCGAAAAACACACCTCCGAAGTTTTTCCCACGAGCCGTTCTGTTGGCCAAAATTTCCCAAAATTTCGACTGTGAAAGGCGATGATGGATGATTCTTGGTCACTCAAGTGGCACCTCCAGGGTTGCAAGCGGCTCATACCAGTATTTAATCCATGAATAGTTACACCAGACTATAT